>PISX010008888.1:0-30387 GCA_004024625.1 Mellivora capensis
TAAAACAGAAGATCACTAAGTCTGATACTGGCTGACGTGGCTTATAACTGGTGGCTTCTAGATTTCCCAAGACTGGGTCTCAGAATGACACAACCATGCAAAGTCATGGCAAGGCAGGACCCACACAAGGTTAGCCACTGGCATGTACTACATTTGTAAGCTTTGCAGTCAGCTTACTCTTCCAAAGGGAGCAGTGACTGTCGACATTACGCCTGGTTCCTCTTCCCAAACGTACCACTCCGCTTCTTCCTTTCTGCGGAAGTAGATAGCGATGGATAAGACAGAGGCCAGAAGTGTTGCTCTGGTGGAGCTCCTCCCCATGGAAGGAAACACCATAGAAGAGAAAGCAACCCTCCAGCCATAGCACACCCCCTAGTAGCTACCCCTCTTCTATAGATGGGTAATTCAGGATTAGCAAAGACAAGACCTACTGTAGGTCACACAACTAATATGTAGTTCAGCCATAGTTCAGACCTGACTCTGTTGTGGGGGAGTGTGTCCATACACTGTTCTTCACACAACAATGCTAGCTTTCCATAGGAAGTAGAGAACCCCCTTTGACATGCTTTATCCCAATGAAATGTGAACAGAAGCATTTAAGGAGGTGGTAATGCAAATGCTACATTCATTCTCATAAAGATCATGGGCTGGTGATTTAAAGAAAAAAGATTCTCGGGGCACCTAGGTGGCTCAGTCGGTTAAGCGTCTGCCTTCAGCTCAGGTCATGATCCCAGGGTTCTGGGATCAAGCCTCATGTCAGTCTCCCTGTTCAGCAGGAAGCCTACAACTCCCTCTCCTCCCTGCTCCTGCTCTCTGTCGCTCTCTCTGGCTCTCTCTCTCAAATAAATAAATAATATCTTTTTTTAAAAAAGAGTTTAAAGAAAAAGATTCTTGTAACTGGATTAACCAAAGAAAATGGAAACAAAACAAAAAAGAAAAATAATGAAGAAAGCTCAAATGTTAATTGTTTAGGCCTAATTACCCTTTTCAGAAATAATCAGAATCCCTTCTCTCCTTGGTCTGAGAATCTTCCCATGATGATAGACCATACACACCATAACTCTACTTCCTCTGACTGGCATGTCCCTTGTTGGTCCCCTTAGTGCCCTTCCTTTTCTTCACTTCAAAATAGACTCATTGAGGTTGCCACATGGAGTTCTGGTTCATTCATGTTCGTTGCCTTATAATGTTCCTGGACACACACATACTGTCCTCTCTCTCTCTCTAGGCGTGTGTGTGTGTGTGTGTGTGTGTGTGTGTTTTATCCATCACGTTCAGTGGGATGTTTTCATTATTTCAACTGTATGCTGTCACCATCCTTGCTTTAAAATACCTTTCAGTGGGGCTCCTGGGTGGCTCAGAAGTTTAAGCGGCTGACTCTTGATTTCAGCTCAGGTCATGATCTTGTGATCAAGAGATCAAGCCCCCCATTGAGCTCTGTGCTCAGTGTAGTCTGCTTCAGATTCTCTCTCCCTCTCCCTCCAGCTTGCAATCTCACCTGTCTCTTAAATAAATAAATAAAACCTTTAAAAAATACCTTTTGGTGCCTGAGTCCTAGTCTACATGTGTACAAGTATACCTTTGCTCGGGGGGTGGGGCTGGGTGGCTCAGTTGGCCAAGCATCTGCCTTCTGCTCAGGTCATGATCCTGGAGTCCCAAGATCGAGCCCCACATTGTCTCCCTGCTCAACAGGGAGTCTGATTCTTCCTCTGACCCTATACCCTCTTGTCCTTTCTTTCTCTCTCAAACAAATAAAATCTTTTAAAAAAAAAGTATACCCTTGGGTCTATAGCTAGGAGAGCAAGAACTGGTTCTTAGGAAAACACGGTATGTAACTTTATGAGAAAATTTAAAATTGTTATCTGGAGTGTTTTTTAAAACAAACATCTCCCTCAAAATAAGAGTAAATGTTCACATTAATTGACATCTTAGCCATCAGCTGGTGTCATCAGGTTTCCTAGTTGGCTGGTAGTTGTGCCCCCACTATGGACCTAATTTACATTTCCCTGAAGACTGAAAAGGTGGATTTTCTTGTGCCTCTTTGTTATCTGCATATTCTCTTCTATGACGTCCCTGTTAATATTTTTTTGCCCCTTTCTATGTTTTTTTTTAATTGATTTGTTGCAGTGTGTAAAGAGTCTGCACAATAAGGGCACCTGGGTGGCTCAGTCAGTTAAGCATCTGCCTTCGGCTCAGGTCATGATCCCAGGGTTCTGGGATCGAGTCCCACACATCGGGCTCCCTGCTCAGTGGGGAGTCTGCTTCTCCCTCTCCCTCTACTCTTCTTCTTGCTCATGATCTCTCTCACTTTCTCTCTCTCAAATTGATAAATAAAATCTTTTTTTAATAAAATATTTTTAAAAAAAGATTCTACACATTAATCCTGTTGATGTTTTATATATTGCAATTATGCCTTAGAAAGTTACTTCTTGATTTTTCTCTCTCTTTTTGTTTTTTTTTAATTGAAGAATTAATTTTGCACCTACTGTAATGAAACATACTTTCAGGCAAGTTCTATTCATCTTGTTTGAGAAATTTTTCTGTGCCTCAACATAGTAATACATCATTCTACACTGCCTTCTAGACTTTGTAATGATTTTCTTTTCTAAATCCATTATTCATACAGAATTGCCTTTTATATAATGTGAGTTATGAGTCCAATTTTACCTTTTCTCCCCCTTAATTTCTCTTAAGATTATTGGTCCAACACATTTATTTTAATGATTATGTTTTCCCCCAGTCTACATCTATATCATCTATCATTTAACTGGAAGGAAAACCAGTGGCTCCTCAAACAGGATGAGTGAGGATTGTTTCTTAAAAGATTGTTTACATCTGACTTTAAAATAGGGAGGGGGCTGCTGGGTGGTTCAGCCAGTTGAGCACCTGACTCTTGATTTTGGCTGATGTCATGATCTCAGGGTTGTGGAATTGAGCCCCATATCAGGCTACATGCTGGGCATGGAGCCTGCCCAAGATTCTCCCTCTACCTCTGCCCCTCCCCCGCTCAACTGACACTTTCTCACTCTCTAAAAATAAATAAATAAATATTATATAGTTAATTAAATTAATATATTTAATTATATATAATTATATAAAATAAAACTATATAAATTATATAAAATATAGTTATATGTTAAATAAATAAATAATTATTATGTATTTGGTTAATTGAATATAATTAATTAATTCATTAAGATGAAAATAAGGAGAGTCTCCTGAATTGTCTCTTGGGCCCAGTATAATCACATTCCCTGACACCAGCCCCTTCAAAGCCAACAGTGGTGGCTCAGGCCCTTGTCACACTGGATCTCTGACTCTTCTTTCATTGTCATATCACCTCCATGTCCACAACCAGGAAAAGTTCTCTACTTTTTAGAACCCATATGATTATACTGGGCTGAGAGACAATCCAGGATTAGCAATCTTAATTCTTTTGGCAATGTTTGACTCCCATTTGCCATGTAATATATGCAGTGGTTCTAGGAATCAGGATCTAAAGAACTTTGTGGAGCTATTCTGAGTCCCAAAGTGCCTGTATCTGAGAAGGGTATCAAGGAACCCAGGAAGAGAAATATAAGTTATATTTTGCTTGACCCTGACTAAGAATTCATTGGCAGTAGAAATGTCCTGAATCTTCAGCCAGGGGGGGCAAAATCTAAAAAAAATAGGGACACACAGAGCTGTTGGAATAGGAAATAACCAACATGCATTTCTTTGTCTCCTGTGGAAGATTTGGCACAGCATGGACTGATACAAGAAAATCTGAATCAAACAATTTATTTCTATTTATGCAGATTTGGGGACAATAGAATGAACTGTTTTATGATTCCTTGAAAAGTTGGTAAATGGTATGGTGGGGAAATCAAAAGAAAAGTCCTCATCAGCAAATAAAGTAAATCTTTATTATACTGTGTTTCCGTCCACAGGTGAATCCCAGGTATATAAACTTAAGGACAGTCAGGCAGGTGTATTCTCGGTCTTGGTTGTATGTGGTAAAGAGCCAAACAATGGAGAATTAATATGTCAAACTGGTTGGAAATGCCAAACCACCGTGACCTACTAAAACGTGACCTCATCATACACATGTTCAGGAGAGACTACTGAGGGGTTGTTGTCATTATTCGGTAAGAAAACCACCACCTGTGGAAAAATCAGAACATTGGATCCTTATAGTCTACAGTTAGGGGGAAGAAGTTGTCCCACATGCTTAGGAACAATATGGTCTCTCAGCACTTTCCTTCAGAATCCTGATACCTGGTGGGTCTATGTTCTCATTCGTGCTTTAACCCTCTTTTCCTTCAATAAATTAATAAATGACCTTTATATCAGAAAAAGAGGACTCTTCAGGGTCTAGGGACAGTTCTTCGGCTGAGTATGGCTGGCCATTTCCCTCCCTGTCCACCTGTGCTATCTCCTTCAAAGATGATAAAGATTTATATATGAAACAACATTTTCCCACTTTCTCTTCCTAATACCCCCCACAAAAAGAGGACACACACAAACACACACAGGGAGGCAGAGAGAGAGAGAGAGAGAGAACCCACAAAGACCCAGAGCACTCACCTTGTTGACAGAACAGGCCACCCTGCATGCATAGATAGAGAGAGTCAAAGCGATGCAGCCTTCTGCCAGAGAGAGGAACACCATTCCAGTCAGCATTCCCTGCAAAACAGATGGAAAATCCCCACAAGTTATAGAAGACAGAAAAGCAGGAGTTGAAAGAGGAGAGAATCGGGCAGAGGTTGTTGGCCAAATTTCACATCTGGTGGACTCCTGAATTTTCTCCCAATTCAAATATACCAAATAAACAACTTAAAAATGGATCATTAGAATTCTCCCCTTTTCCTCACAGGCTCAAGAACATCGGTTAAGTCCAGGCATGTCCATACTGATTTTCATTTGTTTGCCTGACTCCGCCCCACGTCTCATGACCAGTGTTGACTTCTTGGCTTACACGTCTCCTTCGGTCTCTCAGCAATTGTTTCTTAGAACAGCCTGCATTTAACCCCCTGAACTTCTCCCCCTCTCTGGCTGCACATACATTTAAGAATACGAATGCACACTCCCCCATCACTTCAGTTGGTTGTTCAGAATCCCTGAACATGACAGAGCACCCAGAATACCAGTTTCCTTTTACTCCTCAGATAGTTTTTAAAATCATGAGAGAAGTGTCCCTCAGAGAACTGAGTCCTCACAGAATTTTCCACTCACCGACCACACATCAGGGATTTCAGACATGAATGGTATTGAAAAGCTAACTTTTTTGCTCAGTGCTCCTGGCAAGACGCAAAGGCCTAGATCCCTTCGCCTTCAGGAGGGTGTCCAGCATCTACATAACCAGTGGCTGTGGTCATTTCTGTGGTGAGAATTTACAGAGGAAAATTCAGACAAGACCAGTTTACAGATTTCCATTAAAAGAACAGGATACACTTACTGTAAATAAACTTCCATAGGAATACCTCCATATCACATTTCCATACATGAATATTTCTTCAAAAATTATCATAATTGTGCCAAACACTGCTACAATAGCACTGACTGTATTCATTCCCAGGCTGCACTGGATCTGAAAATAATGAGAGAGAGAAGTTGTTGCCAATCCTTCTCCTGTTCTTCCTGTGTTTGATTCGTCAGTCAGGGCCATTCAGCTGCTCTGAGTTGAGTATGGGAATTTGCTTGGGGATCTTCCTCCGTCTAAGGAAGAAGGATGGACCCCTGGCATAGTTGAAGTTTGGGCTGCCTCAGGCTTAGGCACAGGAAACATGGTGCCCATGGAACTTCACACAGCACAGAGCTAAGCCCTTCATTCTTGCCTACGTGCCACGGAGGAAGCACTTCTATGGGATGCCCCCAAACATTTCTAGGGTCCTTCTTTAGAGAACCAACAAGGTTCTATGTGCCATAGCCTTGTAGCTGAGCAATTCCTTGTTTCACTAGACCTACCTGAGCCTCACCAGGAGACACTTACCAGACACCTGGTTACTTTTCTTCCCGCAGCAATGGACAGTGCTCCAGATGTGAGGAACTGACCAAAGAGAGAGAACCCACTGAGGGCTTGCCCCTGCACTCCCTTCCTTACAACATCCTCCTTGCTCCCCCAAACAGTCAGCCCGAGCTTGGGACCTACACAGCAGTGTGTGGATTTTTGAGAGAGAAGGATGAAGGTATTGCAGGTACCTGAAAAATTGCAAATGCTGGAACAATCGCTAATACTCACAGAGAAGGATCCCCATATGGGATAGCCTATTTTAGTGGCCATGTAATGAAGTCTGTAGTAAAATGGAGAAAAGGGACTGATTGTCACACCCAGGCACAGCATTATCAGTCCAATGAGGATCTGAGCCACCTGGAGGGTAAAAGACATCCTTGAGGGGCAGCTTCTCAGGAGGAAGATTCTCTCTCAGATCAGTGAACACTAACTTCCCTCCCACCTCTGAGACCCCCAAGCCTAAGATGATCTCCCAGGAAGATAACAGGGTACCCATCAAGTCTTCCTTGTCCGGTGCAGGACATTGACAGTAGGTTAAAACTATTTTTTCATGTAATTGCTACCTAGAGACAATTTTTTAAATTAATTTTTTAAAAAAATTAATTAAATTCCAGTGATGGACAGCTTTACAACAGTTCTTTCCACTTCTTGAATCTATAAGGTTTGTGCAGCTCAGGAAGGCTCCACTCAGTCCACCACAATCAATGATCTAGAGAACTGGAGTGTCATGAGGAAATCCCAGACCCATCCTGGGAGACGTTCCTCTCCTCACAGCCTGTGCGCTGATCTTGTGCCTACTCACCCCTAGGACCTGTGGCTGTCCCTTCAGGAAGAGCAGCAGATTCTTCTGCTGCTGGGAAGGCAAAACCCAGGCACCCAGGGGGCGCAGTTGGCTTATACGCTCATTCTCGGAAAGGTCTATTGTGTAGTCCTGGGCTGTCTCTGCCTCCAGTGCTCCCGTGTTGCTGTCGACACCAGGAAAGAAAACACTTCTCAGCACAGTCTCACATTTAAATATCTTCCTTGTTCAATAGCAAAATCCGATGGCAAGGGATTTGGGTCTTTGAGAAATGTACCACATTTCACTTCCATGTTCTGATTAGGGCATAACACAGATTTCCCCATACCTACCCAAGCAGATAAATCTAGACTAAACTATGGCTTCCAAACGTCAGCAGTGTGCACACGTTATTGGTCTTTAATCAGGGAGTCTAGCTAACCCTGTAAGACCGAAACCCAGATATTTACCTCTACCCCTCATCTTCCAGAAACAAAAGCAACTACCCGTTCACAGCAAGACTTCAAGCAAGAGTTTTCCATTCACAAAGTTCCTCTAGCTTGACTTATAGGGAGCCCCATAGTCTAAGCACTTGTATCCCTCCCGCCTAGACGCCTTCTCAGAGACAAAGCATGGGGGTTAAGATGAGAAAAGATTTCTTCCTACCTTTGCATCTCCTCAGTACATGCGAATGGGTTATGGTCCCTTCTGGTGTGTGGTCTCTAGTTGACAGTGTTCAAAGGCAGTAGGCCTGCTCTGATGTATGAAGTGTGAAGAAAACATTGCCTAGAGTCTTGTGTTGGCCATTTGTTTCCTGTGACTTATCTCATTCAACCTGCCAGATGAGTATCGGTGATGTTCTTCGTCTTGGTAATACATCCCCAAGATAATATCTAACTCCACTTCTCACACACTGAAAACCGTATCGGAGTGTGCATGTGTTCTCCACGTCAGCCCTTCCCCACTGCTGCGTTCCTCCTGAGTTCTACGCGGAAGTCGGTGCATGCTGGATCCTCACTTATTTGGGTGCATGCTACCCTAATTTTATAAGGTTTCATAAACCAAAGCTTTGCTGAAGCCCTTGCTTTAATTAATGCTATTTTATGTCATTTTAAATATCATCAGTTGATTTTATTACATAACATTTTTTTAAGATTTTATTTATTTATTTGACAGAGAGAGATCACAGTAGACAGAGAGGCAGGCAGAGAGAGAGAGAGGGAAGCAGAATCCCTGCTGAGCAGAGAGCCCGATGCGGGACTCAATCCCAGGACCCTGAGGTCATGACCTGAGCAGAAGGCAGCGGCTTAACCCACTGAGCCACCCAGGCGCCCTATGACATAACATTTTTAACTATGCAATACACTTTCCATATTAAACTTTCTGGTTGTATCAGGAATTTTTAGCATAATCTATGGGATTTTTCTAGACTCGTAACCCAGGGCATACCCACTTCACTAAATAAAAGTGGCGCGGTTCTTCCATCTAATTCTAGCCAGATGTGCCACAAAGAAGTATTTCCTAGTTATTCATGGCGTATGTGCCTGTGACGAACAGTGACCATTCATGTAGATTGTATCTCTCTCACCAATTCATTGCTTCGGCCCCTTAGCTGGTCCTCTTAAAGCTGGCACACTGATTCTCAAAAGACATCAGCTTTCCACCAATATCCAACAGTATTTCCTAAATAAGAATAAAAGCCCAGTGATGATGGTGGTGATGTGTTGTATTAGAATACCTAGTCAGTTCTACAGCTCGTGGTCCTTGTAAGCGGATTTCCCGCGGTATCCACGCCCCTGAGAAAGTGCTCCCTCTACTGTCCCTATTTGGGCTTGCAAGTCCTTTTCCATATGATAAGATGCCTTGGGGGACAGTTTTGGTTTTAGGCTATAACCCACACAGCAGCTCCACAAGAATCGTCCTCTCTTGGACAAGCTGTGTTGTTTGAGTCTAATACTGACAAATCCCTCCTCCACGGTGTGAATCTTCTTACCACCATGCAGTTCCGGAGTTCTGCGCAACCTCAGACCATCTATAGTAGGGTAATGGGCTAGAAATGCCTGGGAACACTCATCTGGGCTCCATTGAGCCTCCCACAGACATCTCCCATTTCCAAACCAATGTTAGGGCTGGACCAACCTTTGTGGTTATTAGAATTGCAAAATGTCCTTCAGCAGCAATCATCGGGAAAGACCTGGAAATTATACAGTGCACTGGGGGCACACAGCAAGGTCAAAGATGGGAGCAGGGGTCTAGGGTTCTGCTTTTATTGGGGACGAGGATGAGGACCTAGGGTTTGGGGAACTCATTCTTTACTGGTGAATTTAAAACACAAGAGTAGGAATTTAAAGCACTGGGAAGAGAAAAAAACAAGTGGCCCAAATGATCAGTTAGGGAAATCAACAAAGAACTCTAAAAAAAGGAGTCAGTGCCAGAGGAGTCCTGGGTGCCTACCGTGTGGCTGGCAGTGGTTTATTCTGGACAACTGTCTTTGAGGGGATGCCTGTTTGAAATGAACGCCTCTCAAAATCAAATCTTAAGTTGTCAGACATTTGCATTAACAGATATTAAAACAAAACAAAAAACTTTCAAGAGTAAGCCCACCTACCTGTGCATAAGAACTATCTTCTGAGGGCAACTCTGTGGGATCCATGTCTTTACCCACAGGGACAGGTTAAGTCACAAAACCTGAAGCTCAAAGATTTGCTTCCACTTAGGGACCAGTCACATGCCCAAACATTCCTTTCTACCTGGCAGTATTTAGAATTAGTACTATGTCTCCTTATTGTGGTATTAAGAATCCCAGCCAGTAATAATGATCTTCCAGGCTTCTGCTGATATTTCTAGAAAGAGTCCTAGTTCTTACACACTGCTCCCTTGGGATTTTCCTATCCCCTTCATCCCAGTCTCTGGTATACATGCAGTTTTTGAGTAGTAGGTGATTTTAACTGAGTAATTTCTGAGTAAATAAAAGTCTTCTCCAGAGGTCATGGAGGCAGAAGACTACCCAGGAAAAGTAAAACCTATCACCGCCTATTCTTTTAGAGGTAGAGATTTAAGCAGGATCATTAACAATAATCAGGTAATGGAATCTCCAACTAATTTCTTATACATGCTGCTCCCGTAAGTCTGTTTGGTCTGTCTTTCCTAAATCCCACTCATATAAGGAACAGATAGAGGAAGACATTCTAATGAGGAGAACCAAGGCAAGAGAAACATCGGTAAAATTAAATTTCCTTATCACCTATAGCCCATTGATAAATACCTGAGACACACAGAGTGTGACGTTCTTTAAGGAATTCACAGCTGCCTGAATGTTAATGATTTGCTAGAGAATAAAAGCGACCTTATCTTGATGACAACCAGAACTCCAGGGTCCTATAAGTCTTCTTTAACATAGGGAAATCCCGTTAGAGACTTCTGATAGCTCTAACCATCCTCCCCCCACAAGTTAAAAGTATATAATCAGTTGCGTCTCATAACCCCAGTGCAGCTCTTTCTGCCCATGGGCGCTGTCCTCATGCTATAATAAAAAGCACCTTTTTGCACCAAAAACATCTTAAGAATTTTTTCTTGTCCATCCTGCTCAATGATCCCACATCAGTCCCACCATCGTATTCCCATCATTTCTGTTCACTCTGTTCTTGCCATTTTGTTATAAAATTGTACCACCTCTCTTGAAAACTGATTAGTGGTTTCTTTTTTTTCTTTAATTTATTTTATTTTATTTATTTGCCAGGGGGTGGGGGGAAAGAGAGAGAGGGTGCACAAGCAGGGGAAGTTGCAAGCAGAGGGAGAAGCAGGCTCTCTGCTGATCAAGGAACCTGATATGGGACTTGAAGCCAGCACCCTGAGATCATGACCTGAACTGAAGGCAGGTGCTTAACCTACTGAGCGACCCAGGTGTCCCTGATTCGGTGTTTCTAATAAAGCTGAACATGTGCTTCCTGAGATAGATGTCTGGATAAAGAGAGAATTTTTGATGTTGAAGAAAATTTTAAATCCTGCCAACTCAGAATCCTTTCCACAAAATGTGGAAAGGACAGAAAACAGTTTTACATCTTTTTTAATGCTAGCAAATTTATTCACAGTTGTGGACAGAAAACAGTTTTACATCTTTTTTAATGCTAGCAAATTTATTCACAGTTGTATTGCCAGGTCTACAATATCTATAAATGTTGCCCTTTTTAGGGGTGCCTGGGTGGCTCAGTGGGTTGGGCCTCTGCCTTCGGCTCAGGTCATGATCTCAGGGTCCTGGGATTGAGCCCCGCATCGGGTTCTCTGCTCGGCGGGGAGCCTGCTTCCTCCTCTCTCTCTCTCTGCCTGCCTCTCTGCCTACTTGTGATCTCTGTCAAATAAATAAATAAAAATCTTTAAAAAATAAAATAAAATTCTTCCTTTCTTTTTGTATTCTCAAACAGAACAGTTTGAAGAAAATATACTTTTCTGTATAAAATCATCACCATTCTCTCTTGAAAACACCCATATTTGCAGCTTTCAAATTGCCTTGATCTTAGTATTTTGAACTCCTCACAATTCAAAAATGAAGCAACAGATATAATTTTGCTGCTCCTTTTGTAGAACTTGACCAGAGGTTTCTGGGTGTAAAGTCTGTATTCTTTTCATTCTCTTGCACTAATTCCACAATTGCCAGACACAATTATTAGAACAATCTTCCTCTACAAGGATAGTGAAAATACACAGACACTAATACTTGAATTTGGCCTCCCTCTTTGATGAAAGGTCTTAAATCAGTACAAGAATTCCAAACTAGTTATCTTTCTACAAATACTGAGGAAGACTATAAAAGGGAAAATCACACATTAGCTAACTAGCATAAGTACGCCTGAGATTCATACTTGTCTCAGAACGATCCCCTGGGATGCTTATCTTGGTTACCTAAATGTCTATGAGGCAAATATCTAGGTCAGTTTTCTATTATGTATATTGAAATGGTCTAATGTTAATTGGAAATAAGTGAGATCTTTTTAAAACACAGTTTAGAATGATTCTTTGTAACTTTAAGCTTGCAACATTTAATCTGCAGCAAGATAGTAACAATAGTGTTCTCTACAAAATTAGAAATGTTTCCAAAAAGGGTTTAACCTTCTCAATTTATGCTCTGAATACAGTAATCTTTACTTAAACGAATAATCTGTTCCTAAGTAATTTCAAAATTACAGCTCAAAAAAGAGAATTTGGGTAAGACCCAGAAACTGGCCTGGGGCCAAACCTATTTTCTAACAGGAGCAAATGGAGAAGATTTGCCATATGTTTAGGACAACAAGAGAAGGATTCATTCTTTGGCCCATAGACATCATCCCATTCCACCATAGTCATAGCATGATAGCTCTGTAAGGCACTGGTTTAGATTCCATCACAGAACTTTCCCTAAGAAGCAGTACCCTCCGTTCTTTGGGACACTATACAGTAAGGTAGTTGGGTATTTCTTTCATTTATGCTAGGTTTTTTCTTTGAAACTGAGTTCCCCTGTTGTGTAAAGAAATAATTATGCAACATACTCACGGCACCCTCCAGCCTCTACTTCCTCCCGATAAGATGGGTTAAGATGTGGACTCTCTCTGAGATAGTCTTTTATCTTTTATTTTGAAACATTCAGACCTTTATCACAACCTATAAACGTTGATCCCCAGAGCCTGACATACATTTTCCTCCTTCTGTCTACCAGTTCTCCAAGAAGTCAGTGATGGGTTATGTGAGGGAAAATAGCAGTATTAGAAAAACTGACATTTTGAGAATCAAAAGCCAATTTGTCTACAGAAGAATCATGACATGAGAAGAATATAGGGAATATTCCTTGCAGGAGTTACATTGTCTTAGGAATTCTCTCTTAGCCTTTTAGAACTCCATTTGGCATCATCAACAATGACATAATTCCAGGCAACCTTCTCAAAACCCTGTTATTCTTCTGGAGAAGAATCTACAGGAAAGGAACACCTAATGAACCCTTGAAAGAAGATCATGGCTGGCAATGACCTGTCATTTGTCTCTGGTCTTCCTTTTCCTAATGTTCTAAGGAAGGCATGTCATATTTTATTCCTGTTGAAGAAATATAGTTGAAATCAAGATTTTCTCCCAACCATGAAAATCTCTCCACAAAAGTAGAACTAGAAGGAAAACATTTTGCATAAGAGATGTTTCAATTGTTCATACCCATTTCACAGGTGAGCACTGCTCTGAGGCTGATAAGAAATACGGTTGGTCAGTATAACACTTAACTACCTTGTCAATTATTTTCCATAAGTAGCATTAAAATATACACCTGACCAGCATCATTGTATCCACACTACCCAAACTGATCAAGAATTCATTGTTCCTACTCATTAATTCTACGTATCAGGTTGCTCCTTTTATAAGACAGGGAAGTCAAGAGTAGAATAGGTGTCAGTCCTAGTTAACACCCATTCTTAGTTCTCAGTGATGACCAGGAGGGGGTCAACATAGCTCCCTTGCCTTTCTATTACACTGGAAGGGAATGTATCATCGCTCTGGCTATTGATTAGAACACAGGGGGTGATGCCCTAGTCGGATGCAGAGATTCATAAAATGAAAAGTCTATGGGTGCACAGTCATGCACCAACAGCTAGCTGCTGCTTTTGTTGTTTTGTTATATTTTCGGGGGCAGGGGGGTTGCACCTATATGAACCAAGCCAATTCTTCCTCTAAATTTCCATAAATTTCTATAACTGAGCGCCGCACATGGGAATGCTCTTTATTGCTAGTCATCTGGGGCTAATATTCCTGATCACCTAGAAATCCTGCCTGCTAGCCCCCATTCCTACCCAAACACCCCTGTGATTCATGAGCAAAACTTGCCTTCTACTGCTAAGTAAGTTACTATCACCTCGGAAATACTCTGTCTAATCCGTCCAGATTTTATTGTCATCCAAACAGCAGTGAAGTCATTAAATCAGGAATTCCCATTAGTAAACTAAATGACCTGTTTTGCCATCAATAGGAGAGACTCTTAGGATTCAGATCACACAACAGTGGGACAAGGAGGTTCTCAGATGACTCCTCCCTTGCCTATGTTACAAAGCAACCTGATCACTTCATGAATGACCTTTTTGGTGCTGCTTCCTCTCTGTTTAACTGTCTGTCTGAAATCATCAAATCTCTCTCTTTTTTTTTTTTTTAAGATTTTATTCATTTATTTGACAGATAGAGATCACAGGTAGGCAGAGAGGCAGGCAGAGAGAGAGGGAGGAAGCACGCTCTCCGCGGAGCAGAGGGCCTGATGCGGGGCTCCATCCCAGGACCCTGGGATCATGACCTGAGCCGAAGGCAGAGGCTTTAACCCACCGAGCCACCCAGGTGCCCCAAATATTTCTCTTTTTTAAAAAAAGATTTTATTTATTTGTCAAAGAGAGAGAGAGAGAGAGATACCACAAGCCGGAGGAGCAGCAGCCAGAGGGAGAAGCAGGTTCCCATTGAGCAAGGAGCCCAACATAGGACTGGATCCCAGGACCCAGGGATCATAACCTGAGCTGAAGGGAGTCGCTTTACCAAATAAGCTACCCAGGCGCCCTATATAAAGTATTCTTATAGTAAAGTAAGCTTGAGAAAAAGAAAATGCTCAGGAAATCCTAAGGAAGATGAGATTCATTTTTAGTACTGTTCTGTATTTGTACCAAACAAGTCTGGGTTAGGTGGACGTATGCAGTTCAAACTTGTTCAAGAGTCCACTGTGCTTCAGCGTCTTCTTGTAGGGATTTGAGGAGATACTGTTCCTAAAGTTCTCAGCATAAAACCTATTTCACTAAGAGTTTCTACCATTCCATCCGTCTATATTTATTTCTGTAAATTCCTTCTGAAGCCCAGAAAGGAGACACAGGGCCAGGGTGACCACTATGGCTGTCGATGCTCATCCGTACCCTGGTCCTTCTCAGGTGTGTCTGAAGAGATGTTCTAGCTGAGGTACAGAAAGATGCTGAGATGACTGAAGAGGGACCCATTTTAATGAACTGATGATGGGACAATGAAGGGAACTTTCGTCAGCAAACTGCAAGGACAGGGAATTGGAGGGAGTGGCAAATAAACTATCAGCTAGGATAAGGAGTAGGCTAGAATTCTCCTAATTATGAGCCGTGAAGTTTGATAAGTATCACCCGTTAGCAGCATTTGCCAAAACACATCACAACCCCTTGATGTGGAAGTATAGCAAGTGAGGAGCCTCCGAAAGATCAGAGTGTAGATCTTTTCCCCCACGTGGTGGCTCTGTGTGTGCCAGACACGGAAGAGAAGCAACACCTCAGGAGAACCCGGTGTGCTGGATCTCTGTGTGCTGGAACAAACCAGGTATGCATCCCTCTTCACTCTTCTTCATGACCTGGGGCCTCTGAGGGGGTCCTTGGGTAAATTTTGGGATGTGGAGACAGACCCTGACTCTGGAGATAAATAGACACTGTGGAGCAGAGTGGGGATCTCGGGGCTAGCTCTGAGATGTGCTCTGAGCCACTGTACTTCCTTTCCCAGCTCCCCTGCCTCCCTTCCTTGTATCCTCACTCTTGCTTTCCTGAGGGAGTTGCCCTTTATCATAAATAAGCTTTCTTCTGGCTATGTTTCCCTGGGGATCCTTGCAGTGGAGCTATTTGTTTTTAAAGACTTTATTTATTTATTTGACAGAGAGATAGAGGAAGCCGGAGAGCATAAGGTAGGGGTGGGCACAGAGGGAGAAGGAGAAGCAGGTTCCCAGCTGAGCAGGGAGCCCCAATGCGAGGCGGGGCTAAATCCCAGGACCCAAGATCATGACCTGAGCCGAAGGCAGATGCTGAACAGATTGAGCCACACTCGCACTCCCAGTAGGGTTATTTGTAGTAAAATTGATTATGGGAAAGTTTTCATCTCATTGGACTATTGAGTAGGAAATAGACTTTGTGTAATTGTGTACTCTGCAGGGATGGCAGAAGGTGGGGGGATTGCTGCAGTAACATATTTTTGGACTACAAACTGGGGAGCATTAGTGTTTTTAAAGAACTAGACTCCCAGTCCTTCAATGGTAAGGAGCCATTTTAGTTACTGCGGTGTATGGAAAGACCAAGATCAAATCTGGCACTTATTAGAAACCTGGTGTGCATGTGGAGCAAATGAATGATGAATGAAGTCAGCAGAGAGAAGTGCTCCTGGGAGGGGATAAAAATCTCCCATTAGATCCAGGAGCAAGCAAGCAAATAGCCATAAGGGTGTCCCCAGACCCTTCAAGTGGGCTAAATTGCTGTACTCTGTTCTTTTTACCAAAAGTGAATTCAGAATGTAGGCAATCTTGCTTGCTTTCGATTATTTAAAATATAGAGTGTCTCAAATTGTCTTTACATCTTAACTTTTCACTGAGGCTTCAGTGAAATACATAAAACCAGACAATGTTGACACCAGAGTGATGAGCACCGTCTGTCCTCCCTCACCCTTCCCTCCTCCCTTCTTTCCTTCCTTCCCTCCCTCTTTTCTTCCTCCCTCCCTTCCTTTTTCCTTCCTTCCCACTTCATCTTTCCTTAATCTTTCTTTACTCCTTTCCTTTAAAAAAACTGACAAGAAATTTAAGGACCCATAATATTATACTTCCACTTTATTTCATTAATTACTTACTTGGAAATGTGTCCTCTAAGTTTCACTCAACAAAACTGGAGAGCTGAGCACAACAAGGTTTATTTTTAGAACAGTGCTTAAGCATGTGGATGCTAATATGCTTACCTCATATTAGTTTTGTGACATGGAATGTGTTACTTTGTCTGTACCTCGGGGTGCACGTTTATTCAATTAAAAAAGGAAAATGTGATCCAAAGTTACAAAGTAGGATTGTTGAGATTCAGTGAATTATTCACTTAATGAATTTAATGAGATTTAATATAAAATATACCAAGAGTAATAGCATGTTATTAGTATTTAACAAATATTATCATAGTATAAATGAGTAAGAGACAGGAGGGGCTAGATAGTGAGGGATAGATAGGGGACTACGTGACTAGGCTTACGTAGGGGACAAGGTGATCAGGCTCACTGAAAATCCCAGAAATGCTGAGTCATAAGGAAACCAGAGATAAGGGAACAAACCCGACCATCCTGCCCTGGGTGTCAGAGGTGGGGTCTTTTAATGGCAGTCACATAGGAACCAGACCCCAAAGAAGAAGTAAACCATTAAAGATGTTATTGCCAGTCCTTTCACAAACCAAGATATCGCAAGAATGTTAAGACCTCAAACTCCCTGGGCCATTCTAAATAAAAGACCATCAGTGGAGGCCCGAGTTGGCAACCCAGTGGGGACCCCTCTAACTCCTGAGAGCTGTACCTGCATCTTTGCTTAACAAAACTCTCTCACTTTACTCTCCTTTGTCCACAAGATTCATTCTTCAACCCCATGAGACAAGAACCTCACTCCCCTGCTTCATAAACACAAGATCAACAAAATACATAACGGTAATAAAATTCTATGCAAAAAGTGGTTTAAAGTTTCTACGTCCAGCCTGACAGTATGAGGAGGTTTACAGAGCTATCCTCGGGCAAACTGGTAAAAATTCTTAAAAAGGATTTAATGTATCTATAAATGGGCACAGAGTCAATGAATAGTATTTATTGAAGGCAAATCAATTAAAATACAGGGGAAAAAACAGGAATCTGTGGTATTTATATCTAGATCTACTTGTTCTGTCAACCTTCCCCCAGCTGTCACCCAGAGGGCCATCTTCCTGAGAGGGACGAGATTATCAACACTTCTCATCCTGCCCCCTCTACCTGTTGTGAGGTCAAGTTCCAGGTGAGTGTACCTGAAATGGGCTCCTTCTTTCTTCTCACTCCCTTACTTGTGGCTCTTCCTTGGGCAGAGCATTACTGAGAATACAGGGGTCCTGACTGCCCTACTCCAGCTCATGAGTTGGGTTCCATACCATGAGAGGCAAGCTGAGGGAACCTGGGTTGTTACCCCACTTCATTGAGCATTTAGTTCCTAAGGTAGTGTAAGGGCCTATTTAGCCAGAGCGATTCCATCTCAGTTAAACAGTGATTTTGTTGTTTATGCAGTAAAACTTAAACTGACCCTGCCCACCCCCCTGCCCCAGGGGAACTTACTTAAAAGCAAGTCCGGGAAACAAGGACAAGACATCCAATCAGTAAAGTGCACATACTATCCCCCTAACTACCAAAGAATGTGGGCCCCGCCTTTTGGGCACCAATTCTGACCAAGGTGATAGGCTAGTTCAAATAGCTACTATAGGGTGAATTGTAATTCAATTGGCCACCCATGTGTGACCTTACATGACTATGCAACTTTCTCTGTGTGTTGCAATCTCATTGGCCACCTGTGTGTGGCCAGGCTCAACCACATGGCCTTTGCTCTATATAAGTTAGTCTGTGAGGCTGGGAGTGGTCGATCTCTCTGTAAGAGGCAGCCCTGACCAGTTGGTTTGATTCTCAATACTGGCTCGAAATAAAGCTTTGCTTGACCTTCGCTTTGTATCAGTCTCGCTCCTTTGATCACAGACCCTAACAGTAGCAGTGTCACACATCAAGAAATGTGTCATTGTTCCCATAGCACCAGAGCTATGATTTAGAGATTTTATTTTATTTTATTTTTTTATTTTGCCTGGGGATGGGGAGTAGCTGACCTTAGAACAGAGCTGACCATAGAACAGAGGTCTCCAAATCCAAAGGAAGTTACTTCCTTTGAAGCAGAGTATGGAGAAGTTCAAGCCTAAGGGTTCTCTCAAAACCGGTGTAGGTTGTAGTGAAAGGCATCAGTAGAATAACTGGAATTATATGCTGAGCTATACACTGGCTAGCTTCACAGGAAAAAATGGAAACAGACAGAAGAAGCCTGCCTGGGGCCAGAAAAAATTTCAAACACTGACAGGAAACTATCTTTTTAAAGGAGCTTGATTCTGATTGCATCTGTTTGTGGAACAATTTAAAAGGCCCCCTGTTCAAAACAATAGAGCAATCAGCATGCAATTAGTGGAGACTAATAGCTGGTTGAGGGCAGGGAAAGAAACATTCACAGCAAGTCAGAAGGAAACCATGGTCATCCCAGGGTGACTGTGGGCATTCCCAAGGCTGTGTTCCCTGAGGAGAAACATGGGAAGCTTCACACTACAGGGGGAGAAATAGGCTTACTAAAATAGTCCATCCAGTGAATGTAAAACTAAACAAAGAAATAAAAATAGAAAGCCCGGGAGCGGTACTGTTCCCAGAAATGCATAATATATTATATCAAATGTCCATTTTCTAACAAAAAGTTATGAGACATGCAAAGAAGCAGGAACATGTTATTATAGATAAAGAGGGGCATTTTATAGTGAAAAAAGGGTCAGTCCACCAAGAAAACACAATTATAAACATATATGCACTAACAATAGAACATTATGATATAGGTAGCAAAACCAATAGAAATTAAGGGAGAAATAGATAATTCAACCACCACGGTTAGAGACTCAGTGCCTCAGCCCAATAAGGGATAGAACAGCTCTTAACAGAAGAAACTTCACATAACGAACTCACCCGATGTAGAAAAGCATCTGACAAAATCCAACACCCTTTCATTATAAAAGCACTCATAATTAGGAATAGAAGGGGGCTTTCTTAAAGGACAGCTATGAAAATCCCATAGCTAATACCATACTTAATGGTGAAAGAGTGGATGCTTTCTCTCCAAGAGTAGGAATAAGATAAAATTGTTATCACTACTCCTGTTACAAACATTGTACTGAAAGTTCTAGTTAGGCAATTAGGAAATTAAAAAAAAAAAAAAGAAAGAAGGAAAGATATGAAAATAAGAGATATTCAAAATAGGAAGAAGTAAAACTGTCTCTACTGGTGCATAACCTCATTATGTATATCAGAAATCCTAAGGAATCCGCTAAAAAATCTATTAGAACTAATAAACATGTTCAGCAAGGTGCAGGATACAAAATCAATATGCAAAAATCACTGTAATTCCATGCGCTTGCAATGAACAAGCTGAAAATGAGATTAATAAGACAACACTATTTACAGTAACATCCAAAAGAATAAAATATTTAGAAATACATTTAATAAAAGGAGCATAAAAGTCAATGTTGCAAAGATATCATTCAAATGAATAAGGCATAGTTAAATGAAACAAATCCTGTGTTCATGAATTATAATGTTTAATATTGTTATAATGGCCATAGCCGATACAATACTCTCTTATAATCCCAGTTGGCTACTTTTTATTTTATTTTAAGTTTTATTTATTTATTTTTCAGAAAGAAACAGAGAGAGGGCATAAGCAGGGAGAGCAGCAGGCAGAGGGAGAAGCAGGCTCCCTACTGAGCAGGGAGCCCGATGCAGGACTCGATTCCTGGACCCTGGGATCATGACCTGAGCCAAAGGCAAACGCTTACCTGACTTAGCCACCCCGGCATCTCTGAGCTGGTTACTTTTTTAAAAGTTACACTGATTTTAAAATTCATATGGAATTGCAAGGGACCCAGAATAGCGAAACATTTCATAAAAGAACAAAGTGTAGGGCTCACACTTCAGTTTCATAGCAATAATACAAAGCAGTGATAATCAGGACAACATGGTATTGACATAAGGATAGACATACACACCAACAGAATAAAGTTGAGAGTCCAGAAGTGAGTTCATGTGTCTGTTCACAGTCAACTGGTCTGTGACAAGAGTGCCTAAACCATTCAATGTGGGAGGAATAGCCTTTTCAACAAATAGCATTGGAAACAACTAGAGAGCCCTGCGCATAATAATGAATTTGGACCCTTAGCTCATACCATAAATAAAAATGAATCCAAAATGGATTAAAAAATCTAAATTTAAAAGCTAAAATTACAACACTCAGAAAAATGTAGGAGTAAATCTTCATGACCTTGGGCTTAACAGTGGATTCTTAGAGATATGACAAAATATGACAAAAAAAAAATATGTGAGAGACTATGGACTCTGAAAAACAACCTGAGGGTTTTGAAGGGGCAGGGGTGGGAAGTTGGGGGAGCCAGGTGGTGGGTATTATGGAGGGCACGCATTGCATGGAGCACCGGGTGTGATGCAAAAACTATGAATTCTGTTACGCTGAAAAGAAATTTTTAAAAAAAGGAAAAAAATTTAAAAAAATATGTGAAACAGAAGAAAAATAGATCAAGTGGACTTCATCACAATCAAAGCTAGGCTTCAGAGAAGACCATCAAGAAAGTGAAAAGTCACCCACAGACTAGGAAAGAAATATTTGCAAACCATATATCAGAAAAGGGACTTGTACATGGGATATATAAGGAATTCTTGTACGTCAAGAATGAAAAGCAACCTGAGGGTTTTGAAGGGGTGGGGGTGGGAGGTTGGGGGAACCAGGTGATGGGTATTATGGAGGGCACACATTGCAAGGAGCACTGGGTATGGTGCAAAAACAATGAATTCTGTTACACTGAAAAGAAATTAAATAAATAAATAAATAAATAAAATACCACATAGAAAAAAAAAAGAAGTAATGAGAAGATGGGAGAAATGCTCATCGTTCTTCCTTTTCAAAGTTTAAATATAGGAACTGCTTTGAAATAAAAATTTTCCCATGGACTTTTGAAGTCAGGCTGAGCAGATAAAATAGATAATATTTTATCAAACTTACCAAGACTGTAAGAGAGTGTGGAATGAATTCTCTCGCATTTGCATGAGCACGCATACCCTCTGGAATTCTCCGGAGGCCCACTGGCAGGCCGGTTGCACACTCCCAGGTGTTTATCGACCGCAGCACATATGGGCATTGCCCATGAGCACTTGGCAGTGGGGAAGACAGATCCTAAAGACACATGGAAGGACCGCAGAAACACGATCTATGATGCGGGCTAAGAGAGGAGAAAAACAGAGTGCTCTGAGATTGTATAACAGGGAAGACTCCCAGAGGGAAAGAGCTAATGAGACAAGATGTGAAGGGAAAACACACGTGAGACACAAGTGCGTGCATCCCAGGGAACAGGAGACAAGTTGTTTGGGGTCAAAGAGACTGAAAACGGGGGCAGTACAGCCACAGAGCAGAGAGCACCGGGAAGAACAGGGCACATAGAGGCCAGAGGGCTTAGCAAAGATTTTGGTCTTTGTTGAAAGAGCAAGGAGTATCCATTTGTTTCAAAAAGAAATAAGCCTCAAGTGGGTTCATCTGTGCCCACCCGGACCCCCACCTCCCAACAGCAAGCCAAGACTTAATTACAGTTTCAACCCATCCCAGGAATGAGACCTTTTAGCTTCAGTGGGAAATTTCCTAATCAGTACCAGTGAGGTCAGCTGGAGGATAAGCAATCCAGTCATGTCCTTTCCCCCTCCCCCAAAAGATGTGCTGATCAGAAATAATCCTTTCTTTTCTTTTGCTAATAACCTCCTTGCCCCATCCTCCTATCTATAAAAAGGTTCCTTTTGTACAACTCCTTGAAACAAGGCCCGTACTTGCTAGAGGAGATACTGCCCGTTCATGAACCGCTTAATAAAGCCAATTACATCTTAAAAAAAAAAAAAGACTAAAAAGACAAATGACACAATTTTTAAATGTGCAAAGGAGTGGAATATACACTTCTCCAAAGAAGATATACAAATGGCCATAAACGTACGAAAAGATGTTCAAAATCATTAGTCACAGGGAAATGCAGATCAAGACCACAAAGCAATACCACTTTCCATCCTCTAGAATGGTTATAATCAAAAGGTTAGCCATTGCGGAGAAACTGGAATTGCACTACTGGGTATTTACCCCAAAGATACAAATGCAGTAATTGGAAGGGGCACGTGTACCCAAATGTTTATAGCAGCAATGTCCACAATAGCCAAACTATGGAAAGAACCTAGATGTCCATCAACAGATGAATGGATAAAGAAGAAGTGGTATATATATATACCACTTCTTCTTTATCCATATATATATATATATACACATATATATATATATATATATACTATGCAGCCATCAAAAGAAATGAAATCTTGCCATTTGTGACAACATGGATGGAACTAGAGGGTATTATGCTTAGTGAAAGAAGTCAATTGGAGAAAGACAACTATCATATGATCTCCCTGATACGAGGAAGTGGAGATGCAACATGGGGGTTTGGAGGGTAGGAAAAGAATAAATGAAACAAGATGGGATCAGGAGGGAGACAAACCATAAGAGACTCTTAATGTCACAAAACAAACTGAGGGGGGCCGGGAAGAGGGGGGTAAGGAGAGGGTGGTGGGGTTATAGACATTGGGGAGGGTATGTGCTATGGTGAGTGCTGTGAAGTGTGTAAACCTGGTGATTCACAGACCTGTACCCCTGGGGCTAATAATATATTATATGTTTATAAGAAAATTATAAAAAATTACAGGTGTGTGGCATAAGGCCATACAGTAAAATCCTGATCACTGGCTTTAGGAAACCGTATTGGGTTGGGTTATTAGATAATCCCTGGTTCATCCACAGTGTTACCTTCAAGCGTGCAAGGGGCATTGAAATGTTGAAGGTGATGGTGAGGTGGTGAACTACTCGTTTCCACTTCTCCGTTTTCCTGGACGAAATTACTGAGATGAATATCATGTTGTATGAGTGTGTATGGTCCCTTGTCTGAAACTCAAAGTAACTTCATATCTAGCTCTCTCTCCCATTTTTCTCCACCTTCAATTAAAATGCTCGTAAGTTTCCTTTGATTTTGCCCCTCTATTTTAGATTAAGATTTTTTTACCTTTAAATATTGTCAGTTATTCTCATAAGGATGTGAAGACAGCCAGGAAAATTTAGTCATGTACTATATGCAATTCAATAATCTGCTCTATTCAAAGTTTTGAAGGGATTTTCACAGGAAAAGAATACACAATAAGGATAAAGTTGGTCCTTTAGAGATGGAGAATGTCCAGGAAGCAGTGCTAATACTCCCATTTCTCTCTCATGAGCAGTTTATCTTTTCTGGATCAGTGACAGTTGTGTCTGCAAAGAAGAGAACAAAAGCTCTGGTAAAGTATCCGTTAATTCATGTTTCATTTATTAATAGTGTGTGGCCATCTCACACTCTGATACCTTATTCAAAGCCTGGTGAGCCAGAAGTTCCATGTTTTTCAGTACATTTGAGGACAAATTCAAATGTCTTTTCTTTCCACTACCTCATCTGATCACCTCAGGTCTGGACACAATCAGAAGCTCTCTCCGGTTTAGATAAGATATATTTCCCCTGGAGTTTCAGAATACAAATCTCAGCGAGTAAAACGAGATTGACCTCAGGGTCATGAATGATGTTGATACGGAGAAAGGGAAGCCTTTGACTTCTATTTGGGCCCACCCAGAGCAGGGAAGGGAAGTAACAATGACCCACAACTCGTGATGTTGCCTATGGCACATTTTATTCAGTTGTCAATTGCCTCCAGCTTCCCTTTGCTCCTTTGTAGGTTTCCATTTAATTTAACTGGCAGGAAGAGGTATTATGAATGCTTTGTGAATATCTCTCCTGGGAAAGGCTTATGAAGGCCTGTAAGAACATGGAAATTGGAGTATCTGGGTGGCTCAGTCGATGAAGCATCTGATTTTAGATTTAGGCTCAGGTCCTGATCTCAGGGTTGTGGGATAGAGCCCCATGTGGGGTTCTGCACTCAACACACCTGTTTGAGATTCTCTCCCTCTCCCTCTGCCACTCCCTGCCCTCAGTCACGAGCTTACTCTCCCTCTCTAGAATAAATACATAAATCTTTATTAAAAAGAACATGGATGGCTGGGTGGCTCAGTGGGTTAAGGCCTCTGCCTTCGGCTCAGGTCATAGTCCCAGGGTCCTGGGATCGAGCCCTGCATCGGGCTCTCTACTCAGTGGGGAGCCTGCTTCCTCCTCTCTCTCTGCCTGCCTCTCTGCCTCCTTGTGATCTCTGTCTGTCCAATAAATAAATAAAATCTTAAAAAAATAAAAATAAAAGTAAAAAGAACATGGAAGTAAAGGGTCCAGAATATTTTCTGTTAATGGACTTTTTTTTTTTTTTTGTATTTCAGCTGAGAGGAAATGTGAGAGCTAACACTCTCAGCACAACTGTTTCTGGCATTTGAATTCTTCTTCTCTCCAACAACTTAATAAAAGTCATCTTCCTGGACTGTAACAGAGATTTATGTCCTGATATCAAATCAGTTGCAACTGTAAGTATTTTTCTTCTGAATGCTGAAAAGCCTGACAACTTCTGAGGCCCAGGATCAGGAGATCTGATAGTACAGGCACAAGTCTTAAAAAAAAATCCTGTATTTGAGGTTTATTCACAATTTCTATCTAAATTTGACGTCCTTTAAACGAGAGGCATTTCCATTCCATACAAGCATTGCCAGGGCAGAAAGCCCAAAATTCCTTTATCCCAGTTGGGTACCTTCAGGAAAAATGGCCAACAAGTGGACAATTATTATTTATTTCTTGGTCCACAACTGTGATGATTTCCATTGTTTACTTTACATTAATTCTTCCACAAATTTTCTACAATAAATATGCATTACTTAAACAATTAAAAACAATAAGTAGAGTACCATTGCCTTCAGGGTTTATATTTTATCTACATTACCAGTACCCACGAGCAGACCTTCTGTTATACAGCCATGTGGAAGAAAGGGAGACTGACTATCTAAGGAAGAAAAAGAGACATATATATTATACTTGGGGAAATTTCTATTTAACAAAAATAAGAAGATTGGAGGATTACTGGTTCTGGACAAGTTGGAATAACAGGGACTTCGACTGGAAACACCAACCAACAAAACTCAAGAAATATATGAAATATATGAATATAAAAACTCAAGAAATAGATGAAATATATTAAATATATGAAACAATGATTTTTCAAGACACAGGACATTGACAGTGACAAAGAATTAGATTCCTGGGGATGATACACAAATGAAGCAAGCCTAATGACTGTTCCCATGTACTGACTTACGAGCGTTTCTGGCCACAGCACAGGGTTGGAGAATCCAGGTGGAAGCAGGAAAACTCTCTGAGTTGAGGAGATGGGGGAAGCTGAGAATCAGGAGAAACCAAAGCATTTGGAGTTTGTAGGACAGAGCACTTGAGAAGAGAGATCTGCAAACAGAGATAATTCCAGATATATACAGTCGCTGCCCTTTAAATATTAATTGCAGTATTTATCAGTGCATGCTCATGAAAGAATACCTGAGGGCAGAGAAAGGAAAACCCCAAATGATTAGCAGGAACAGTACCCAACATTCACATAAGGCCAGGTACAATGTCTGTTTCTACCTGTCAGCCTGTAAAAAGATCCTATATCCAACACGATAAAAGTACAATGTCTCACATCTAATAAAAACATTGCCAGACATACAAAGAATCAGAATAATATGTTCCATAACAAAATAAATCAATTGAAACAGACTTACAAAAGACACAGATGTTAGAATTAGCAGACAATGATGTTAAGAGTTACATTATGCTGCATTCCATACTTCCAACAGTTAGGTACAGACATGGAAAATATTTTCTTAGAAGTCCCACATCAAACTTCTAGAGAAGAAAACTACCATGTGTGGGGAACCTGGGTGGCACAGTTGGTTGAGCATCCAACTCTTCATCTTAGCGCAGGTCTGGATTGTAGGTTCAGGATTGTAGGTTCAAGCCCCACACTGGGCCCCACACGCGGGGCAGGGAGCCTACTTAAAACAAACAAACAAAAGTAAGAGAACTATTGGATGTTTGAAAAGAAACACTGGCTGATAAGATTAATGACAGAGAATAAACATTCAAGAAAATACATACTAATAAAATACAATTAATGACCTTGAAGAAATAATATCAGAAACTCTCCAAAGTGAAAAAGACACAAAATAAATGTGAATATATTAAAAGAGCATCAATGAACAATGAAATAACTACAAATTATTAAAGAGACATGTAATTGGGGTTTCCCACAAAAGGGAATGTGGGACAGAAAAGAATATTTGAAGAAGTGTTGGGTAAATTTTTCCAAAATTTCTTAAAACTTGTATACTCACAGAATCCAAGAAACTGAATGAACTCTGAGTGTAAGAAAACAAACAAACAAACAAACAAACAAACAAACTATATCAAGGCATATCATAGTGAAATTTCTCAAAACCAATGATTTAAAGAAAATCTGAAAAGCAGCAGGGTGGGGGAAAAACACCTATCCTACATTCAATGACAGCAGATTTCGTATCAGAAACAACACAAAGGAGAACAGAGTGAAGCAAAATTTTAAAATACTGAGAGAAAAAAATTTGTCACTCTCAAATTCCATGTCCAGTGAAAATATCTTTCAATGTGAAGGCCCAATAAACATGTTTGAAGACATGCAAAGGCTAAAATAATTTATCACCAGAGTCTTACATTACAAAAAAAGTGTTAAGTTCTTCAAGAAGAAGAAAAATATATCCTGATGGAGTTGAGCATCTAAGGCACAAACACCATAAATAGTGACAACATGAGTAAATTTATAAGAATTCTCTTTTATTTAAATATCCTTTAAAGATATTTAAAACCCTTTAAACAAAAATAATAGCAATGTATTTGGGGGACTTAAAAATATGTATAAATCATGTCTAAAATAACAAAAGCATCCAGTCCACGAGGGTGGAGAATATATGATTATAGGGTTCTTACATTACAGATAAAGTGTTATACTATCGATTGAATATACATTATTATTTTTAATTATGTTAAAATTAAGATTTAAAAATAACATTAATTTATGTTTGAATATATATATTATAAATCCCAAAGCAACCATCATAATAGCACAAAGAATTATATCTAATGAGCAAAAATAGGAGATCACATGAGATCACAAAAATTTATAATTTTTTTAAAGATTTTTATTTATTTATTTTGGGAGAGAGAGAGAGAGAGAGACAGAGTGAGAGAGAGCATGAGAGGGGAGGTCAGAGGGAGAAGCAGACTCCCCATGGAGCTGGGAGCCCGATGTGGGACTTGATCCCAGGACTCTGGGACCATGACCTGAGCCGAAGGCAGTTGCTTAACCAACTAAGCCACCCAGGCGCCCCCCAAAATTTATAATTAATCTAAAAGAAGGCAGCAAGCAGAGAAAGGGAAATAAAAATAAAGATAGGATAAATTAAATAGTAAGGTGAAAGTCTCAAGGCTAACCATATAAGTGATCACAGTAAATATAAGTAGCCAAAATGAAAGCCAGAGATGGACAGATTGGATTAAAAAAAAAAAAAAGACCAAGCTCTGTGTTCCCTATAAGAAATATACTATTAATATACAGAGACAGGTATATTTGAAGTAAAGGAAAGAAAAAGACATATCATGAAAAGAAAGTGGGTCTGTGAACTACTATCACAGTAGATTTTAGAATGAAGTATACAACTAGGGATAACGAAGGTGATTTATAATGATAAAGATGATTTTGGGGAAAAAAAACGAACAAAATAGGATTGAACTCATAAAATAAAAATGGGGACACCTGGGTGGCTCAGTTGGTTGGACGACTGCCTTTGGCTCAGGTCATGATCCCGGAGACTTGGGATCGAGTCCCGCATCAGGCTCCTAGCTCCACGGGGAGTCTGCTTCTCCCTCTGACCTTCTCCTCGCTCATGCTCTCTCACTGCCTCTCTCTCAAATAAATAAATAAAATCTTTTAAAAAAAAATGAAAAGAAAAATGGACTGGAGCAAAATGGTTGCAAAACACATGTTTGCCAAAGGACTGGCCCCTGGAGCATACCTCTGGGATACAGAAAGAATTCACAAGAACAAAGCACCAACAATCCAATTCAAGAGTCGGCAAACGATATGAAGAGATGCTTTGCAGAAGAAAATATGAGCATGGGTCAAATTGGACGTGAAAAGACATTTAACGTGACTGTTCTTTAGGTAAATGCACATTAAGACCATGACAAGGTACGACTACCTCCCTAACACAATATATAAAATTTTTTAAAAATAGTGACAATACTGAATGCAGAAAAGCTGGAGCCTTTATCCATTGCTGGTAGAGAGATAAAATGGTACCCTGGAAAATAACCCTCAGGAAAAGAGTTTATCAATTTTCTAAAAAACCAAAGATACACAGTCTCACTCCTGGGCATGAATCTCAGAAAGATAAAAACTGAGTTCCACGCATAACCCGTACTTGGTTCTTCAGAGCAGCTTCATGTCCTCAGAGAAGCTACGTACAAAGACGGGTAACAAGCCAGTGTTCTCCAGACACTTGGAGATCAATGATTTAATCATGATACACTCATACAATAGAATACGACTCCGTCAATAGAAGGAATGAACCACTCATTCATAAAAACAACTTCTTAGGATCTCAAGAGCAGGATGCTGAGTGAAAAGCCAGTCTCCAAATATCACATACTGTATGATTCCGTTTGCATGACATTCTCAGGATGGCAACATTATAGACAGACAACAGATTCGTGGTGAATAGGGGTTAGCGGTGGCAGAAAGAAAGAGGGATATCTGTGGAGATGGAATAATATTGTGCCTTAATCATAGTGGTGGTTACCACAAATCCACACATGTTATACAATTTCAGAGAACCACACACACACACACACATTACACCAATGTTAATTTCCTGGTTTTGATGTTGCACCATGGACACATGGGCTACTGCCACTGGGCGAGAGTGGGTAAGGGTAAATGGGACCACCTTGTGCTCTCTTAGCAACTGCCTATAGCTTCCTATAATTATTTCTATATAAAAGTCGAAAAAATTGGGAAAAAGATGGAAAACACACTTTGACAAAGATAGATTGCAAATAAGCACATGGGAAGATACCCCTGGTCTAAGTAAAAGCAGATTAAGATCTTAGTTGCCAGCTACCACACATCTGCTAAAAAGGACTAACAACATTTTTGAGAGACCATTTTTGACCTTCTGGACAATTTCACATCTTTCAGATGAATTATAAAGAAGCCTTCTACTCTAGGAGACTTCTGGTTTTAGTTAGGAGACCAGATTCAGGAGGGGTATTTGGATCCCTTACCGTTTCCCCTTGAATCCCCTACCCACTGAAAAGATTTGCCCTGTCGACATTGCATATATTTTACTATATGAGAATGAACAATATTAAAATAGTAACTTATAAAATGATCATTGTGGACACAGGAAAATAACCAAGGCTATTTTTTTTTAAATGCAGTCACTGTTCTGTAACTGTTCTGCCTTTTTTTTCCCTCTGAAATTCAGTTCTTCTTCAAAAGCACCACATTATATTTTTAAATACAGATCCAACCTGGTGTCACCATTTATGTAATGTGAAGATGGTCCCCTCGAAAGTCCTAGGGGGAGGTCTGGGAAAGAGATTCTCATAAGGCTATGGGAGTAAAACCCAACTCAATCGAATTTTATTCTCTTTAACAGGGTCTCATGGTTATACTCATAATACTAAACTGTCTGCAATTTTCAATTACGCTTTCCCTCTCCGTACTCACCTATAATGCAGATGGCGAGAGAACTGATCGGGTAAGTAGCTGTTTTTGAGAGAATGAAGGTGCAGTTGATTATTGAGGGATTTGGACTGCGATTATTTGTATAATTTTGGAGTGGAACAAAGACGAAACAGGTGCTGTAGACTTTCTGAGGACCTCTCTGTATAGGCTGACCACACTTTCCAGCACACTGATGGATGCCTAGGATAACCAGAAACTTCCACCC
>PISX010008888.1:30487-78185 GCA_004024625.1 Mellivora capensis
AGGGAGACAAACCATAAGTGACTCTTAATCTCACAAAACAAACTGAGGGTTGCTGGGGGGAGGGGGTCGGGAAAGGTGGGTGGGGTAATGGACATTGGGGAGGGTATGTGCTATGGTTAGTGCTGTGAAGTGTGTAAACCTGGCGATTCACAGACATGTACCCCTGGGGATAAAAATTTGTTTATAAAAAAATAAAAATGAAAAAAAAAATAAAATGTAAAAAAAAAAAGAAACTTCCACCCATGTTGACACCATTTTTTGGTTGGCTTATGGATTCATTGATTTGTGTATTTAACACACACAGCATACCTACTTGTGTATTGCACTGTGTAACATGGCAAGGAGACAAAAACCAGTCCTTCCCTTAAATAACTCAAAGCATGATTAGTAGTATCACCGTATGAATAGATCGATGATACTATAGTGGTGCTTGTGCTGTAAACTCAGACTACCTCCAAAATGCCTTAAAGTTGTCCTTTGATTTTCCTTTCCTGTAACAGCTCACAAGTAGGCAGTCCACACCTCGTAGTGTAACTTGAACCTCCTGAGTTGTGTGGCTTTCCTTTCTGGGTAGAAGTTGCTTCTCCGGGTCTTTCCTTTATGTCTGCAACATATGCCCAGATCTTTGTCATGTGGCCACACACAATTACAAGGGAAATTGCATAATTTAGTCGTTAGCTGGGCAGTTGTTTGTGTAAGTTAAACCGAATTCTGCTATGATTTTTTTAAAGCCGTAAGAGAGAAAATGTAGACTTAACCTCACAGAAGTATCTTAAAAAAGAGTGCTAAATACATTTTTGGAAGACACAATGATGCCCCCCTTGTACATGTAGAAAATCTCAGGTATATTCTCTTGTGAAATCTTCTTTACACATTTATGTATAGACAGACATAAAATCATACACATACAAATATATATTGCATGTCTAACAGGCACAGATTAAATTTCTAGATCCTCATAACTAGCTAAGTTCCCAGAAATAGCCAGGCTAATTTTTCCACATTCAAGACAGAAAAGGAAAGCCACGAACTCCTATCTCTCCTTAGTTTGTGTCATCCTGGATATCTTTCAACAGATAAATTTTCTTTTTCCTTTACCTTCTATAAATTCTCTGACACAGCAAAATAAGCTGGAAAATGTTCACACACACCATAACATGTATCTGGATCCCCGGATAACTTGGCAATGTAGGGACTGACATTGACTTCTATTGTGCCCACTCTGGGGCCTATGTATTAAATAACAGCAACTTGGTAATGTGGGATAGACTTTGGAGGCCAGGATATACCTTTAGGAATAGGATGGGAATAAAACTGAGGATTTAGGTGAAATGATTCTGAATGATGTTTTGTCTTATTTACAGCTTTCTGCATTACTTTTCCTGGAATAGATTTCAGGAGGTCCTTATCAAGGCTTGCTGTCTCAGCTCTCATTCTACAAAAATCTTAAGAAGAAGGACACAGTCTTATACTATAACACCTGAGACAGAAGTACAGATGTGAGGATATGCTTCCGTAACCTGCAGGCATGCAGATGGAAACTGGAAAAATAAAACAATGTAAGGTCAAAAGCTTGTTTGGATCTTCTTTTGTTGTCTACTGTTGTATCAGTCAACATAGACAATGATGCCATAATGAGATCTGATCCCTGAAATACTTCTTGTGTTTATCATAATTTTATCATATTAGTTGCATATTCCCTGTGACCACCCAGATGGCCCACTTTTCTTTTAAATGTAGTGCACACACATGTATAATCATTTGTCAGTTTAAAGACTGTGAAATAAGAGTGGGTTTTCTGAGTCTCTTGCAGATGTATGTCAGCCTAGGATAAATACTGTGAGTGCCACATTAGCAGAAGTACGGCTAATAATCTTTGCAGTCAGTTTGGACAGATTCATTTATGACACAGAAAACAGATGACTCACTCATTGTTGCAAGGATTTCCAGATCCAGTGAAAAGAGCTCCTGATCTTTATCTACATATGCAAAATGACTTCCAGAATTTATTCTCAATGTAGGTAGCAGAAATTCAGAGACTACCACTGAAAGACCAGTTGAAGGAAGAAGGTCAGGGCCTTGACCCTGACTGGACACCTTTCTCTAGGCTATAAGTTACTGGTCATGTGAAGACATGGGTATCAGGTGAAGCTAACTAAAATCTTTATTTAGGTAGAGAAGAATGGATGCCAATGATTTCATTCAATAAATTTGATTCCTGTCTCCATAAAGTAAAAAATGAAAAGTCTACGTGTTGACAAAGTCCAAGATTCTCTCCACAGACATCACGTGGCACCTATCCTGCACTGATAGATTGAGACAAAGTCAAGATTGCTATGAAGTCCGAAAGGGTTGATAAGATATTCCAAATCACATAAGCTTCAATAAAGCAATGTTTTGCTGATCAACAGTTTTCATGTTAGTGGTATCAGGAAAAACACAGATAACAGGAGCTCATGTCATTGTGTAAATATAACTGCAAATCTGAGCATCTGTATAATATGTGGTTAATTTTGCTGCACAATGACTTATATTTGATCCATCAAGGAAGCCAGGATGTGATATTTTATCACCATTGAGAAATGCCAATCACTTATGAAGGACAGCAAGCAGTGCCTATGGCAGAAACTCACTTTGCTTCATCCTTCTTAATCATTCTTTTCTTTATACATGATTTTAGTTTATTTTTAAGAGTTATTTACATTTTTAAAAAATTGTATTTAAGTGGTCTCTACACCCAACATCGGGCTCAAACTCAAGACCCTGAGATCAAGATCTTGTGCTGTTCTGACTGAGCCCGCCAGGCATCCCTGTATACACCATTTTAATTGGCAGGGGATTATGATTTTGAGGCCCATCCTCTTTGTGCTTGGACTTGTCCACTCAGAGTCTCCGCATTTAGATGCAAGTGCTATCTGCTGTGATGTGATCTCAGTGAATGTCTGCGGTCTAGAAGACTTGGAATGTGTTCTGGGACATTCTCTGCCATTTTTATATTTACCTCTTCATTGTTATTAAGCAGTACAAAACATATAAAAGTCCTCTGCTTCAGGTTAAACATCTGTATTAGAAGCCCCTGGTGCTTAGTTTTGCCCCTACGATCCATACACACAAGATTGGACTGGGCACAAATTGAGGAGGTGCTTAAGTAGGTGTAGATGTTTGGATCAGAAGACAAAAGTAGCCTGAAGGATCCATAGGACATCAGGAGACCTAAGGCCATGAGCAAAAGAAACACCATATGCTCATCTGTTGTGTGTCCTGATTTCTCCACAGCTGGTAGCTGACTTATCTTCCAACAAGTGTGGACTCTCCATAACTTCTGTATATCATGATTGTGATGGCATGGCTTCCCAACCTATTTAAGTTGTTTAATATACCCTTTCAATGAGCAGCTCCTAGATTTATTCTAGTTTGTGCGCTTGAAAATATATCAGTGTCTACATAGCGAATAGGGGCTGAACTTTCCCCAACAATATGAAGGTCATGGGTCTGTTCATGTTGGCTTTGGTGGGGTGCCTACTCTTTCCGTCAATGTATTACCTTTGAACATAATGAATTAAGCATACAATGCTTATGCCATCGGGACTATCATCATGTCACAGCCTTCTTAGCATGAAGAAAGAGACACATCAGGAAGCCTGTTGAAGATTTAGGACACCGGTCTGCTCCTGTAAAACATGTCTCAGGACCACTGATCCATACAATTTCTGGGAAGTTATTCATTGCAGACCATACTGTGACTGCTACTTGGAGTTATGTAATAGGACACCTGTGCTGGAGTGTGATTTTTCTGATGTGTTCACCACAAAATATACATAACAATGAAATGTAAATAATTAAAAATAAACCCTGTCCTTAACACCTTACCTTGTAGTAGGCCCTCCTGTTACTTAGGTCTTTGGATTTGGACCCGAACTACACATTGGATCTCTGGTCTCCTACTTGCTGATTGTAGAACGTGGGACTTTTCAGCCTCCACAATCACAAATGCCAAGTCTGTATAATAAATTTCATTGTCCATATTGGCTCATCTTATTAGTTCTGTTTCTCTGGAGGACCCTGATTAATAAAATAGACCTGTATCATGAAAAGAAATTGAATTCATAATTAAAGGGCTTGTCACGCAGAGAAGATTGGGTAGACATGGCTTTGATGGGCAATTCTATCAAACATCCAATGAAGAAATAACACCAATAGTATGCAGTTACTTTCTGAAAATCGAAGAGGAAGAAAAACTTCAGAGCTTATTTTTGAGGCAAGCAGTAACCAGCTCTCCCCCCCGCCAAAACGGATCAAAATATCATAAGAAAATAAAATACATTTACATGAACTTAGATCCTTACCAATATTAATAAATTAAACCAAGCAACATATTAAAAAAAAGTATGTCCTAATCATGCCGGTTTATGCTGGCTGTGCAAGGTTGATTTACAGCTCTGAGTAAAGGGCAGAAACCATATGGTCCTCCCCATAGGTGGAGAAAAAGTTGTTGAAAGAGGTCAAACTCCTTGCATAACAGAACTTTTCAGCGAATTAAAGAATATGGTACTGAAAATTCTTCCAGTTAAGAAAAGGCAGAGCAGGGCTTGCTTTGGCAGCACGTATACTAAAATTGGAACAATCCAGAGAAGATTTGCATGACCTCTGCACAAGGAGGACACTCAGGTTTGTGAAGAAAAGGCAGAGCATTCCTTTCGACAGATTTTAAGCACAAGATAACAAGAACAGGAACATTTTGTACAGTTGTAGACAGACACCAGGATAGGAAAAGAACATCTTTTTTCCCATTATAAGCTTTACCTCAGGTTATGATGCCTTGAAGGAAGGCAGGGGTGGTGGTACAGAGATTCCCCGTAATTCATGATGGTAACCATAAGTACCGCAAAAGAACCCAGAGGAACCACAGTGTGGAGAGGATAACAGATTTCTACTTTCTTTCTAAGTTAAAGGATAATTTAGCCAAGACTATAGAACATGCAAAGGTTCCCTTATACTTTTGGAGAATATAATTCTGGAGATGTGGACAAATAACACATTACTCCCATCTTTGGATTTCCTGATATGGGATCTATAAATATTGTGTGCTATTTTTCTATTATTATTTGTCAAGGAAGCTAACATTATCTCAGAGGAACCGGTGTTGTTAGCAAAACATATGAGGTATAATTTGGGAGGCAAGAGAGTAAAAACCCCATATTTATGAAAAAAATCCCATATTTTCTATTAAAGGGGAGGATTTCTATGGGCAAGTCAAGGTTTTATTACAAGTCAAAATATTTCCCCAAACAGTAAGCACGTGTTTCATTAGCGAGGTCGTTGGGGAGCGGTAGGTAAATAGGAATTAAGATTTGCCCTCACACTGAGAAAAGAGTGTGCAAAGCTTTGGCCCTCAAGACTGTGGCTATCTGAAGCGTAGAGATAAATGATTATCTCTGTCAGCATCATGCATTTTACCCCATCGTAGAAGCCCATCTGCAAGAAACACAAGAGCAAAAAGATGTCTTTTAGGGTGGTGTCTTTTAGGGTGGTGTATCATTATCTCTTCATTCTGTCTTATTGAGCAAAACCTACATATACCAAATTCCCACAGCCTATAGTGCCTGATAGAGACACAGATCATATACTGCTTGCTGCTTTGGGGGAATTTCACTGAAAAGCCTCTGAGATCGATTCTAAGGTACTGGTGTTCCCAGGTCCTGTACAGATATCGAATTAAGACTGAATGTTGTTTTGGGACAGAGGTATGTATTTTTCTTTTATTCTTATTTACACAGCTATTCCTCTGGCCTGTGAGAGGGCATGTCGGTTCCATGCCAGGCCCTAAGACTCATACAAGTTTTCCTGAAATTATTCCATAGGAGGAAACCATAGCCATAGAATAATTTTATAAAAACTACCTTTTATAAAACTAGTTATTTGAGAAGGACATAAATGTCTAAGGGGTTTTTTTTTTCATTAAAAAAATGCTTGACTCTCTAGTAGCAAACTTAATGTTACAATTTTAAAGACCCGTAGAATCATTCCAGATTGTTCTCTGAAACCATCTCAGCCATGTAGTCATTTTCAAAAGACAGAAAAGAATTGGCCTAAAAATCATGTACTATCTAGAATGTACAACACAGAGTAGCTTTCTACTAGTCTGTAAGTCTGGCTTGCTAGTATTTTTTAGTGCTGCTTTATTCAATTTTATGTAATGACATTTGACTTTTTTTTTTTTGTCAATGAAAGAACTTTGATCCAAAAGGATGGTCTTGATCTGGAATTATATTCTTTGCATGATCATTACTCTTGTTGAAAAAAATTATATGGCAATGAGTGGACTCCTAGTTCCAAAGACTGCTTTATCAGGTATCAATGAAAAAAATTTTTTTTAGGATGCTGACTTTACCATCATGAAAAGTGAGTTATAGTTTGTTCAGAGAAATGTATTTTTGCTTCAGATATGACTAATAATAAGGAACAGGATTAAAGATTTTTAAAAAAAAACTAAATTAGATAGTAAGGGCAGTATCATACTAATTATAATGTTATCAAGAAATAAGAAAAAATACACATTTATTTCCATACCTAAGGTAGATTCTCTGTTGGTAATAAAAACAGAGATTTTGAGTATGAGAAGGCAGTAACTGTCATTGAAACAAGGATAGGAATAAAGTCAGAACATCATGAGTAATTCTATAGAAAGGATCACTGGCCTGCATTAAGCAAATTCAACATTTAAATACTAGCTTTCAAATGTGCATGATTTTTTCCATCCCATTTTCCATTTGGAAGTAATTACCACTGACCCTTGAACAACACAAGGGGGTTCTGGGCATCCTCCCTCCCCAGAGTAGAAAATCTGATATAACTTTGGACTCTCCCAAAACTTAACTGTTAATCGCCCAGTGTTGACTAGAAGCCCTACCAAGAACATGAAGAGTCAATTAACACATACATTTTATGTTTTAAGTATTATATACTATATTCTTACAATAAAGTAAACTAAGGAAAAGAAGATGTTACTAAGAAAATCATAAGGAAGAGAAAATACATTTTTAGTACTGTACTATCATACTGTAAAAATCCACATATAAGTGGACTTGCAAGGTTCAAAACTGTGTTGTTCAAGGTTCAACTGTATAATGTTTCCTTTCCTTTCCTTTTTGTTTGGTCAGCCTCCTCAGAATAAAAGGCTTTAATTTCTGTGGAAGAACCATCAGATTTTACAGAACTTAGTAAAGGTAGGTAGAAGAAATATTCTTTTAATATATTTTCTGATAAATTGGAACATACCTGTACACCATACAGCTAGAAATTTTTACAGTTCTAGAGGAAAAGTGAAATTCTAGCTCCATGGACTCTACTCTTTCCTATGATTTCACTTCGAAGAGAAATGTACACGAAACAGAGTATCCATTGCCATCATGATGAAGACAAAAAACGCTACCCTATTTTTTGTTTATACTCAGGATGGTCCATGTGTTCAAATAAAAAAAGAAGATTTCTTGCTGTCAGAGAAGAAAAGCATTCCTAATATGTGGGTATTTTGCTTAACATTTCTGTAGGCAGATCATGAGTAGAAGAAAAACAAGGGTTTGAAGGCTCAGGAAGATGTGGTACAAAGCCACCTACCCAGCTATGCCAGTGCAAAGATGTGTGTCGAGTTGTGTGCGATTTGTGTGGTGAGTCCCTTGTGTGTAGTTCATGTGGTGACCTAGTCAGGGGTATCAAGAGGGAGCAAACTCTGAGTCTAATGCATGTAACATTGTTGCTTGTTGAGTCAAATGCTGTTAGTTCTTTTTTTTTTTTTTTAAGATTATTTATTTATTTATTTATTTGTCATATAGAGAGAGAGAGAGCAAGCGAGTGAGCACAGGCAGTCAGAGAGGCAGGCAGAGGCAGAGAGAGAAGCAGGCTCCCTGCCGAGCAAGGAGCCCGATGTGGGACTCCATCCTAGGACGCTGGGATCATGACCTGAGCGGAAGGCAGCCGCTTAACCAACTGAGCCACCCACCCAGGCGTCCGCTGTTAGTTCTTAAACTTCAGAAAGAGCCTGAATCTAGAGACAGAACAAAAATAACTATGCCAGATACTACCTAGGAACAGAAGTGTAAATGAAAGAATTCTACACAGCAAAACACAGAAACAAAGTAACAAATACTTTGTTGTCTCTCCACCGGGCAGGAATACCAGGACTAGAGGGCAATATTAATTTTCAGCTGCATGACCAAGATGGTCAACATTATTTCAAGACAAAAAGATCCAGAAGACACATGCACTAAGGCTAAGATCCTCGGCTTCCTATAATGTAAGTCTACATTCCTTACATAGCCTTTCTAGAACTCAAGATAAGAGAGAATATGCCATTTGGACCTGCTTGGAGTACATTGCTAAGTAATAAATGTTAGCTTTCCCAACTCTTAAGCCTGGTGGTGGGTATTATGGAGGGCAAGTATTGCATGGAGCACTGGGTTTGGTGCGTAAACAGTGAATTTTGGAACACTGAAAAGAAATAAAATAAAATAAAATGAAAAAAAAAGAATTGAAACAATTACATGGCCTAATTTCTTACATTTAGCACCATACCTACCTTTTACTTTGAAATACTTGTGAACACTAACTATCCCATGGAACCAAAGAGACTAATCCTTTTACCTGATCTTTCTGGCCAGCACATGCCAAGCATGTGTTGTGACTCAACACCACCTGTGACTCAATATCACAACCCACAGGTTGTGAGGACCAATGGCATCAAGGGGCATAACTATGGATCTTCAACAAAGAGATCAAGCCATTCGCCAGGGCCAGTCTGGACCAATGCCTTTCCCTCAGGAGGCACAGAGCAACCTACAGAATTTCCTAAAGGGGAAGCCAGTTATTCTTGGGGTAAGTACAACGAAAGTTCTCTAGGGATTTTGAGGTGGCTCATATTCCCCTAAATTTGCTCTGGATCAAAGCTACATGATGACCTGAGAGGAGAATTTGGAGTGTTCGCAATAATTCCCAAATCAAGAGAAAAATAGGACTTTTGAATAAGAAATCACCTATGCCATTTAGCCAAATCACCAAACTGTTTTATATTTGGGAGCACTGAATGAAAATGTAAGCACTGGTCATGGAATTCTCCGAATTAAAGGAATCCTGAATCATTTACAACCTCCAAATGTGGGGCAAATAATTCTAAAGCTTATTCCTCCTAACTCAGAAGTATTTTCTCATTTTCTAGGTGAGCCAAATCGTGATCGGCCTAATGAATATTTACCTGTGGATTATGGTAAAAGTCTTCCTTTCATTCTATGAACGATATCTAGTCCCAGGGAATACTGCATATGGCTTCATTTTCCTTTTGGGACCAATTTTTGTAAGTAAATTGGAATCACTTTGATTTCTGTATTACTTAGGACATATGTAAAATCCTTAATAATTATCATTTATAAGCACAAAATTCAGGGAAAAGTATTGAGAAGTATTTGGTGTCAGGAAAAAAAATTATAATGATGTGTTCACAGACTAACTCATTGAACTTTTAACATTTTACAGTTAATCATATCCGGAACTGTGTCTATTGTGTCTGGAAAGAAGACAACAAAACAGATGGTACATTTATCTACAGTTTCAGAAAATTAAGACAGGAACAACATAGACCAACCTTTGTCTTCAAAATGGTCAAGCTGTCTCCAATTCCCAGGTTTCTCTTCACCTTGAGTTGAGATCCCAGAATGATTCCTTCCCTATTCCCCACAGGTCATGTTGTCTCTGTCTGGCGCAGATGAGAAATTACCCAGTAGCAGATAGCAACCCTGTGCACAAGTTTAAAGAATTTCAATTTTACACGAATTTTAAATGAAATGCACATATATGTACAACCATTTGCCAGGTTCAAGAGTAGAAGAACAGGTTCTGATACTTTTTCAGATCTGTGGCAGCGTTGGAGCCAACACTGTGGCGGCTGTATCAACGGGATTGTCACTAATAATCCTTGCACTCAGAATGACCCTATCCTATTACTTCTTCTTAAACATATCAGCTAATTATTTCATGACTGTAAGTATTGACGGATCCAGTGAAAAAAATCTCCTGGTACTTATCCATATGTATATGAAATTCCTTGCAGACGTCTTTCTCATCACAAGTGGGCAATAGGGCACTGCTTAAAACTGACAAATGACTTGAAGAAAAAGGTCAGGGCCTTGACCCTGAGTGAGTAAATATCTCTGAACTATAAATTATCGGTGATGTTAGGACTTAAGTACATCAGGTGAGCTAAACAAAACCCTTATTTGAGATGAGACCAGAATGGTTGCCAATGAATTCACTCAATGATTGTAATTGCTGTCTTTATTAAGGTAAAGAGAAATCTAGATGTTTAGTCCATTCAGCATAATGATAGACAAAGTGCAGGATCCTTTCTAGAAAATATCTGTTTAATAAAACCGACACTGATCTCCTTGATTATATGGTGAAAATTACTGTGGAATATAAAGGGATCCTAAAACATTTTAATTTTTTTTTTCTTTTCAGCGTAACAGTATTCATTGTTTTTGCACCACACCCAGTGCTCCATGCAATACGTGCCTTCCTTAAGACCCACCACCAGGCTCCCCTAACCTCCCACCCCCTGCCCCTTTAATTTTTAGACACCTCAATAAAGCATGGCTTGCAAATGTGCAGGCTCTTTACCAATTGGTTATGTTGAGAAAAAAAATTGGTTAAGAGAATCTCACTTCTTCCATGTGAAAATTATAAATGAATGAAATTGCAAATTTGGGATTCTATAAATTAGAGTAATTATGTGTGTCTCTGCCCATATTTTATTTGAAGGTGGCCAGAGTGGGATATTTTACTGCCATTGACAATCTGTCAATCAGTTATGAAGGAGAACCCGCAGGGTCCATGGCAGGAGTTCCCTTGCTCAGTCCTTCCAGCTTTCCTCCCTGCGTGATTTTAATTTGCAGGGGATTTTTTTTATGAAGCTCACCCTCATCGTCTTGGGATTCATCATCTCGGTGTTGCTGTCTGCATTTGGATGCAGTGCTGTCTGCTGTGATATGACCTCAGTGAGTGTCTGTGATCCAGAAGACCCAGAATGCGTTCTAGAATATTCTTTGCCACTTTTACATTTACCTCTTTAAGTTTTACTGAACCGTTCAAAGCATACAAAACATCCAAGACCCTCTGTCAGGTTAGGAGCCCCTTGAAATCTGTTTTGCCGCTAGCAGCCACATGCGTAAAATTAGACTGGGTACTAGTGGAAGGTTGCTTGGCTGAATGTAGATGCTCATATCAGAAAGAGAAGAGTGGCCCCAAGGAGCGTCCGTGCATTAGGAAAACTAGGGTCATGGGCAAGTGTAATGTCATAACATATCATGAAATATAACCTACTGTGTGTTCTTCCTCCATAGGTGGTTGTTGACTTATCCTCCAATGAGCGTGGACTTCCCATAGCTGCTCTTTATCCTGACTATGATGACGTGGCTTTCTAACCCACTTAGGTGTTTGATATGTCAACTTCTGAACTATTCCTGGATTTACTCTCAATGTATTACTGAGAGTATAATTGAGAATAATACATTGAGAGTAAATCAGTAATTAGGCAGTAAACAGAGCCTTCAGTGTTCTCAAGGGGAGAAAAATCACAGATTGGCTGATGTTGACTTTGCTATGGTCTCCTGCTCTATCCCCAATTATGATTACATTTAGAAATGATAAATGAAGTATATGATTCATCAGCATCAACAATGGCATCATCTCACACCCTTCATAATAGGAACAAATGGAATAAATGGAAAGGTTGTAGGTATTCTGGGACTCTGGTCTGGTGTGGAGGATATGTACCAGAACTGCTGACCTACACAGTTTCTGAGAAGTCATTTGCTTCAGACTATAATTTTAACCCTATACTGGGAGCTGTACAGTAGGCCAGCTGTCTAGACCATGCTGTTACTGACCCCCCTAAAGAGTATAAATTTCCATGAAATAAAAGAATTAAAATAAGCCCTGTTCTTATCCTTTTACCTTAAAGGAGTCATCATTTCCTATTATTTTTTCCATCTGTGCCATGAAGATTTTACATCATGAAGTCAGTTATAGTCTTTTAACCTCAGGACCCTATAAAACTATTCCAATGAGTAAAGATGTTTTAGAATAGGAAAATACAGGGGGTGCCTGAGTAGCTCAGTTGGCTAAGCATCTGCCTTCAGTTCAGGTCATGATCCCAAGATCCTGGGATGGAGCTGGGCATCCAGCTCTCTGCTCAGCAGGGAACCTGCTTCTCCCCCTTCCTCTGCCTCTCCTCCCTTCCCCCACTTGGTGCACTCTCTCATTCTCTCAAATAAATGAATATAAAATATTTTTAAAGGAAAATACACACACTTTCTGCTCACAGGTTCTGCTTTTTCTTTTTTTAAAAAAGACTTTATTTATTTATTTGACAGAGAGATCACAAGTAGGCGGAGAGGCAGGCAGAGAGAGAGAGAGGGAGAAGCAGGCTCCCCCCTGAGCAGAGAGCCCGATGTGGGGCTCGATCCCAGGACCCTGAGATCATGACCCGAGCCGAAGGCAGAGGCTGAACCCACTGAGCCACCCAGGAGCCCCGGTTCTGCTTTTTCTCAGTCTCCTTTGCTTCATAGATCCTGATGCAGTCTGAAACAACCCCCAAACTGCTTGACGAGGGAACAGTCATCATCGCCTTTTTGACTTTTTTGAAAGGCCTGGAACACTATCAGTTTGTAATTATGTAGTCAAAAAACACAGGTGGCCTCTCTTAGTCCATGTCTAACCAAAGTTTAAGGAGGTAGTAGGATATGGCTTAATGCAATCCTGCCTGTACCACCTGCAATAGAACCAGAAACGGGCAATCTGTATGATTCTGTATGATTCTGACTTAACTCTTGTCACAGTTTGATAGCATGTTGTCAACTACAATATATTAATTGGCACTTGACACTGTCTTAGACACTAGACTCTGGCCTATGGGAACAAAAATAATGTGGAGGGGCGCCTGGGTGGCTCAGTGGTAAGCCTCTGCCTTTGGCTCAGGTCATGATCTCAGGGTCCCGGGATCGAGTCCCGCATTGGGCTCTCTGCTCAGCGGGGAGCCTGCTTCCCCCTCTCTCTCTGCCTGCCTCTCTGCCTACTTGTGATCTCTCTGTCAAATAAATAAATAAAATCTTAAAAAAAATGTGGAAAATGCATCTCATTGTGGCCTAACAAATTAAACTCCATCTCTTATTTTAATGCTTTTCTCAGAAAGCAAAGTCTACTTACTATACTGGATTTTTTTAAAAGATTCTTTGGGATTTTCCACATGTACAATTATATCTTCAATAGGGACATTTATATTTCTTAATTTCCAAGCTTCAGGTCTTTTGTTCTTTTCTTACCGTATTACGTTGGCTGTGACTTCCAGTAGATGTTGAACAGGAGTGGGGAGGGCAGACACAGTAGTATTGGGGGGCAGAGGAGTACATTCAGTAGGTCACTATTGGGTACGTTGTAACTGTAGGTTTTTGTATATGGCTTTTTTCATATAATAGGAATTCCCATCTACTCCTAGTTTTTTTTAAGTTTTTTCTTTATCATGAATAAATAAGTTTTGTCAAATACATTTTCTGTATGTTGAGAAGATCATATGGGCTTTCATATTTATTCTGTCAATATGGTGAATTGTATACATTGATTTTTTTTTTTTGTTAAACCAGTGTTGCTTTCTTGAAATAAACCCCATCGATTGTGGTGTATTATCCTTTGATATACTTTTGTATTTGATTTGATAAGATTTTGTTAATGATTTTTGCATCTATATTGAAAGTTATTTCTATGTGTTTCTTATGATATATTTGTCTTGTTTTGGTATCAGAGTAATGCTGACCTCATAAAATAGAAGGGATTATGCTGAATTACTTTTTTCCTTAAGTATTTGGTGGAATTAGGCAGTGATATGGCTAACCAGGTGGAGTTGGTTTTGTTATTGTCATTGTAATGGTTTTATCTATACATTAGATTTCTTTAATAGATATTAAACTATTGAGATCATCTATTTTTGAGTCAATGTTCATAATTTGTGTCTTTCAAGTAATTCCATTTCCTTCCAGATGTTAAATTTATTTCATAAATATGTTCACAGTGTTTCTTTATTTCCTTTTAACATCTCTGCATTCTGCAGTGATACCCCTTCTTTCATTCCTTACATTGATAACTTTTGTCTTCTATCTTTTTCCCTTGGTCATTCTCAATGAAGTTTAATCCACTTTGTTGATTTTTATTGTAATATCATCTTAATACAGTTATTTGTTAACACTTTGTTTGGTATACTTGAGCCTGATCATTGAGTTGGTAGATAATAGATAAGTAGAGAGATAGATATTCTTGAAATTTAACTATCATTGGAAATATTTTTATTTTTTGTTTTGTTTATATTTATTTGATTTTAGCAATGTTATAGTTAATAAGGTACTAAAGCAAAGACCAAGAGAAATTGGTTGAAAATATGAATTTCCTAGAAATTGCTCTGAAGGAAATCATTTTATTTAGTGAGTTAAAAGAACAAATACAGTCTTTGTCAGATTAATAAAAAAGAATGTATGGAAATAAAACTATCAGTATTGAGGATTATGGTTATAATGCTTTTGATTTTGTGGAACAAAACATTATGTATATCAACTTTGTCTGAAAACATCAGAACTGCTTATCAGGAGTTCTAGGTGTGGAAATACAGCAAATGAGGAAACACAGAGATCAAAACATAAATTTTCCTCCCCCACACCTTGGTACAGTCCTTGATAGTCACAGAAGAGACATAAGCTTAAGAAGACTACAAGCTCCCACATCCCTGCGGTGGAACAAACCTAGGTAGGTAGAACTTTTTATTTTTTTCCATTATCCAGAGCTCCAGAATGTACTTTTGTCTATGTTCTGAGAGGCACAGATGTAGAATCTGACAGACACACTGGACAGAATGTGGGCTCAAAGCAGAGACAGTTCTTCCTTTCTTTCCATTATTGGTAGATACTCAGTGCCGAATATTTCAGGAATTTTTTTTTTTTAGATAATGCAGAAAGTTTCGGTGGCTTAGACACATTTGATCTTGTCTTCGTTCCTGCTTTCTGACTTCCTGATTATGCAAGCACCCTTTATGCGTCAGCAGATAGATAGTAAGGCTCAGCATTAAGAAGGAAGTTTGTCTCCAGTCCTATTTTCTAGCAGCCCCAATTTATGATACAAGGGAATAACTTAGTTAGAATTGTGACATTGAAACTTTTTTGTTTACAATCTGCAAGTGCAGTTCAGAACGTCAAGCCTGGACGTGGTGAGCCAGCTAAATTCACAATAGTATTCTTGGTGAGGATCGTGAGTTTTATAACTAATTTTGTAGAGGTATAATAAAGAGGATTAGGTGGGTTGAAGCTGCGTTAACTTCTAAAGGGCAATAGGGCTTTGAAGTTAATGTTTAAGTTGAAGGCAATGTGGTAAACAAGGCTAATTTTTGTACTGTGGAGTTACCAAGAAATACTTCAGCGTCCTTCTCTAACTAGGCAACAGGTGAAAGAGCAGCATTTATTAGAAAGATGATGACTGTAAATGTGAAAATCCTGCTCAAAATATTGAACAGTTGGGGCATCTGGGTGGTTTGGTTGGTTAAGAAACTGCCTTCGGCTCAGGTCATGATCCCGGGGTCCTGGGATCGAGTTCCACATCAGGCTCCTTGCTCAGTGGAGAGCCTGCTTCTCCCTCTCTCTTTGCCTGCCATGCCCCCTGCTTGTGTGCTCCCTCTTTCCCTCTTTCTCTCTGTCAAATAAATAAAGGAAATCTTTTAAAAAAAGATATTGAACAGTTGGATGGTAGCTTAAAAAGGAAAGGCTGAATGACAGGCTTAAGATTTGATAGACTATTACAGTATATAATAACATATCTGTAATAAAAATCATTAAAGTGAGTTGTAGTGAGTAAAGTAAATATTATGGTCAATATTTTGAACCTAAAATACATATTTTTTGAGTGAATGGATGAGTAAGTAATGACATTTGCAGTGAGGAGTGACAGGAGATACTTTTTGGAGTCAACAGTTCATTTCCCCCCAACGTAGTTACTCTGAAATTTATGGCTTTCAAACACTCAAATTTGTTATGTGTGGGCTTCAGAAGCCTAAATAAGGGATGTGTTAGTCTGTGCCAGGCTTTATCTGAAAAGCAGATTCTTACTTATCAGACCTCTGGCTCTTTGGACCCACATCTGTATATATGTCACATTTATTACATCTCTGATGGTACTAGGAAAATTGGATGCATCATTTCTAGTATCACACCTATTAGGCATAAGCATGATTACATTTTATGTTGACAAACCTGGGGCTTCAACTAAATATAGCATTCATTGTCACACAGAAATTAAAGGTAAGGTGACTTTTATATAATGCATTACCAGGTATCTCCTATTTTCCTAGCATAATTATGGATACTACTCCTATTCTCTTTCATTCTCAAAACTAACTTAGATTGAATGATAAATTACCTGATACATTTGATTAAATTCAAGGGAAATGTCTTTAATTCAGATCTATTTGACTTTATTTTTTTAAGGTTTTATTTATTTGTGTAAGAGAGAGAGAGCACAACCAGGGGGAGCAGCAGGCAGAGGGAGAAGCAGGCTCCCTGCTGAGCAAGGAGCTCAACTTTGTCCCAGAACCCTGGGATCGTGAACTGAGCCAAATGAAGGCAGACACCCAACCAACTGAGGCACCCAGGTGTCCCTCTATTGGCCTCTAAATCCCAGATTATTTTCACTCCACCATGGATATATCATATAGATATATCACAGCTCCCATGATGGGTACTTTCTTACAAGTCTGTGGCCACATGCAACTTAAAAAAACAAAAACAAGGGGCGTCTGGGTGGCTCAGTGGATTAAAGCCTCTGCTTTTGGCTTAGGTCATGATCCCAGGGTCCTGGGGTCGAGCCCCACATCCCACAGGTCTGGGAGCAGAGAGCCTGCTTCCTCCTCTCTCTCCCTGCCTGTCCCTCTTGCCTACTTATGATCTCTGTCTGTCAAATAAATAAATAAAGTCTTAAAAAAATAGCATTCCTTAATGGAAGGATATCTTATAGTTACACAAGTTTTGATATTTAACCTCTGTCATCTCTCTCATTAATTTACACTGTTGTTTATCACATCAGTGATATGAGTCAGCAGCAGAGACATAGGAACATTACTTGGCCAGTGACTTCTCTTCATATATGATAAAGACCTCAGATAAAAAAAAAGTCCAGTATCTACTTCCATTACAATAAGATTAACAGTATTTGGCATAGGATGGTGCATCTCTGCCGCTAATAACAGATGACCATCTATTACAGAATGAACAAAACTTTGGCTTCTGAGAGGATGCCTGTGGACATTCCTCCAAACCAAAACCAAAGTGCCCTATTGGGAAAGACAGAAATATCTAGTACCCTGAAATATCTACTAGACAAGCTGGAGAAATTCCTGAAGGAGAATCTGGAAGTACTGGGGGTAAGTAAGTAAACCACTAATAAAGAATTTTGAACCAGAAGAAACTGGGGGATATATTGGGGGAGAAGGATTATTCTGGCTAATTAAGTGGTTGGGATAGAGGCCCTAGGTTATGACCTGTGTCAACCATTCTGTGGGGTGGAAGAAAGACACTTTGATTAAAAGCAAGGGACCATGTTTATATGGGCATGGGAGGGGTGCATTAAGAGGAGACTATAAAAGTCCTAAGCTCTTGGATGAGCCTCATTGTGACTGTATCTTATTAAAGAAAGTTGATCCATATGGACTTGCCTCTGGGGTGGCGGGGGGAACACTGTTCAGGATCTGACTCTTCTTAGCAGATCTTTAATAAGATTCAAGGGTGTCAATCCTATGGATGACCATGATGTTTGGACCAAGTGATTCTCTCTCCTGAAAAATGCTCACCATTATCTTTAAAACAGGTTATGTTTGTTTTGTTAATTTCGATGGTTGGTAATTTGGTTTGTTTTGTCTCTTATCCAGGTGGCTCAGATTATGATTGGTGTGAAATGCTTCTTTTATGGGATAATTGGATTTCTTCCTCCTAATTCTGAAATGCACAGAATCATTTTCTTCTCAATTTACACAGGCTTCTCCTTCTGGGGGGCATTGTCTGTGAGTATCTCACATCCCAAATTATAATTAATCAATAATTTATTCACTTATTCATCAACTCAGCACACAACTTGTATGGCATCTTGTCAATTCTAGGATACTTGCAACGGTACTTAGTGAAGACTGAATTTCCAACCTGAACTTTAATATACATCCCAATGAAACAGTGCCCTGAAATTCTATTCATCGCTCTATCGTATGAAGCTATTCAGTATAATCTTGCTGTTTTCCTTGAGGAGAAAATCCTGTGTTTGACATATGGAAGAAGTGTCTCTGAAATGTAATAATATTTGAATCAGAGAAGATGCTGGGGTTAGGGGCATGTTACTCTTCTTAAGTCATCACGCTTCTTGGCCAAATACATTGAGAAAAATGCCATGTAATCTGAGCTCACGTTCTCCCTTTTCTGCACCCCAAAGTGTGTCTTTGAATTATAGTTACTCTACTTATTTTATTTCCTCCACATTGAATAAGTAATGTTCCCTCTGGTTTTTAATGTCCACTTCTCTTATTTAGCTAAAGAAATTTTACTGGTCATAAGAATTAAAGTACACCTGTGTTACTTTAATTGTGTTGTGCACACACTTTAACTGGGTCTGCTATGCTCCAAGTTCTGAAGGGATGGCCTGGGAGGTGGGGGGCACTAGATAAGAAGAGAGATATGAATCTGACAATGGGGTGGGAAGGTGAGTTGGAAGAAGGGGCTATTGTCCAGACACCTTTCTTATTTTATAAACAGTTTATCATTTCTGGAATTCTGACTGTTGTGTCTGCCAAGAAGCAAACAAAATCACTGGTAAGCTAACAAGTTTTCCATTTGTCACTCAGGGAAAAAATGAGAACTTAAATAATATTCTGACTTTCCCATGTGAATCCCAGTCACACAGGGGATTCATCGTTTTGTAGTACATTTCATCATGTAACTGTCCAGTTGGCCCAATGAATCATGTGATCATCTTATGACTAGATACAGACAAGCAGGATCTCCTGGGATTTTAGAAATTCCGATCCCCATATCTTGTCACTGTAAGAAGAATAAGTAAAGTTTTATCTAGCTATTTAAGCCTTTTTTATGGTATGGGGTAGGGCGATGTTACTAAAGAAAAAAGCCTGGCTTAGGCTTGAGGAAGGCAGACTTTTATTTTTGGTGGAGGGAGGAGCTAATACAGGGTCAGAAACTAGAGATGCTAAAATGTCCCTAATGTTTTTATCCTATCCATGGCATGTGTTGAAGGAAGATTAATCCTCTCCTACTTTTCTTCTCCCGATTGTGATTTGCCATTGAATTGAACTGATGATACAGGGATGATGAATGCTTATAGATCCCAGGGCTAAGTCAAGTCATAATTCTCCTTATAGGGTCTAGAAACCCCTGATCTTTAATTTATAAGCTAGTAATTTCCCTTTTTTCTTTTTCAGCTGAGAGGGAATCTAGGTGCTAACACTCTTAGCACCTTGGTCTCCTTTGTTGGGATCTGTATTCTGTCATGCAATTTAACAAAAAATGGCCACTATGATTGCAAGAAGGAAACTCTCTGTTTGGGCATCAAATCAATTGCAACTGTAAGTATTATCCTCCTGAATTCTGGGAAGACTGAATGCTTATCTGAGAATGATGAAGATGAGATATGATCATTGGTATATTCAGGAACATGACAAAAATTCTTGCTTGCAGATTCTTTCCAAATGCCTCTCTACTGGTGTCACATTTAGAAAGAGAAAAAACAACTTCTTTACAACAGCAAAGAGCCCCAAATTCTGTGAGCTAAATTTTGAAAAAAAATGGTGTAGAAAAAAAAATGGTGAAGAAATAAAATATTAAAATCTGAGTCAAAATTTGCAAATAATAATAATAATAGGCATAATAATAGATACATACATGTGCTAGGCCTTAACACAAACTTGTCCTAATATTCTGCAAAGAAGTTTTAGTGAGAAAAGTAAAGCAGCTTTCCTTTGGTCACATAGAACAGCTCAATAAGGGAGCGCCTGGATGGCTTTGTTGGTTAAGCATCTGCCTTTGGCTCAGGTCAAGATCCCAGGGTCCTGAGATCGAGCCCTGCATCTGGCTACCTGCTCAGTGGGGAGTCTGCTTCTCCCTCTACTGCTCACCCTGCTGTGCTCTCTCTGTGTCAAATAAATAAACTCCTTAAAAAAAATCTGAGTCAAAGATTAAGGTAATTTTTACTTTATCCATTATTATTTTAAAATTATTTCCTATCATAGTATTCATTACTGTTAGGAATTTAAAAATAAATATTACCCAAAGCTACATGGAGAATGAACATTTATTCTGACTTGCCACTATGTTAGAGAAGATCCTTTTTTGCAATAAAGCCATGTGAAAGTAATGGAGATGAATGGTCTGAGGCAGAGAAGAGACCAGTAAAAGAAACCAAGAACACTAGAGTATTGGAAGACACATTTCACTTACTAGGAAAATGACAAAAAAATTCACACCTTAGAGAGTATTCTAAATTTAGGAAACTTTCTGGTTTTTTGTTTGTTTGTTTGTTTTTTAAAGATTTTATTTATTTATTTGACAGACAGAGATCACAAGTAGGCAGAGAGGCAGGCGGGGGGGGGGGGGGGGAAGCAGGCTCCCTGATGAGCAGAGAGCCAGATGTAGGGCTCTATCTGAGGACCCTGGGATCATGACCTGAGATGAAGGCAGAGGCTTTAATGCGCTGAGCCACCCAGGCGCCCCAAACTTTCGGTTTTAATTAGAATTGAATCTAATGGAAAACTAGAAAATTTTAATACCTCACTGGGGAGATCTGAACCCCTGCCATTTCTGCCATTTGTATTGAGAAGTCAGCTTTGTAAGCATTGCCAACATTTCTGATATCTATGACAGACTAATAATAACTTCAGTTACAGTATAACTAATAACCCACCAGTACCACTAATAATAATAATAATAATAAGTGGAATAATCATTGTGAAATCTGAAATGTCATCAAGTTTAACATCCCATCTTGTATTAGCATATTCAAGAATATTGACTGTCATCTCCAGCTCTTGTTTTTCTACAGCAGCCCATACATTTTTTTAATATTTCATTTATTTATTTGACAGAGAGACCACAAGCAGGCAGAGAGGCAGGCAGAGAGAGAGGGAGAAGCAGTCTCCCCGCTAAGCAGAGAGCCTGATGTGGGCCTCGATCCCAGGACCCTGAGATCATGACTTGAGCCAAAGGCAGAGACTTAACCCACTGAGCCACCCAGGTGCCCAGCACATATATTTCTGAGTTCAGATCCATCCTCATGCCACCATTTTGTATAATGTAGCGTGTCCCTTTTGAGGGTCCGACATGGGACTCTAAAATAAAACTTTCCAAACTATCATCAGGGTGGAAGGTAATGCATGACATTTTATTTCCTTTAACAGGGACTTGTGATTGTCCTAATTATCCTAACTTGTCTGCAAATTTTAATTTCACTTCCTCTCTCCATGCTCAACTATAATGTGAATGACAAGGATATTCACTGGGTAAGTGCAGTTCTTGGAAGAATGAGGCTGATTTCAACAATTTCATTAAATGACATTGTTAATGACTTTTTTTTTTACCTTTGGTAAAATGAACAAAAACAAAACTATAAATGATTCTATGGATGACCTGAGATACTAGTTGTGTGTTGAGCACACTTGGGAAACACAGTGTATAGTCCTCTAGTCCATATAGAAATTCTCACCCATGGGTATATATCCAAGAATTTTAACATTCATTCATCCATCCCTCCATCCTTCCATCCACCCATTAATTTACTATATGACCTATCCTCTTTAGTGTTATGAATACACAAAGTATCTATCATAATAATAAAATCAGGGTGTAATTAATTTAAAAACCTGAAGGAGATAAAATACATTATTACAGGTGTATACAATTGAAAATACAATATGCTAAGAAACACAAATATAGCTAGAATTTATGTTTTATTATTACATGTAACAAACATGGGTAAAACAGAACTAGTAGCATATTTTCCCCAACCTCATCACCTGATTCTTTTGTGTGTTGAAATTATTGCCACAGCTTTGTGTCAGTTAGAGTTAATTCAAACAAAATGGAAAGGTTTATGGCATCAGAACTCCCCTCATTTCAAGTATGTAACATTTATCATAAGCATTGGATTCCATCATTCAAAGGTCTGGTTAAGCAAGTCTGAATTCCTCAGAGGGCAGCCCATCAGGAAAGGAAGACCATGGGTGGGATGGACCCAGGGGCATGGCAAAAGGTGTCACCTAGGGGTAGAATTTCTTCTCTTCCACCTTTTATTGTAAGCAAGAAGAAATGAGGCTTTTCCTTCAATGCTTTGGAAATCTCCTCAATTTGTTATCCAAGTTTACCATTTACTAGTTATGCTTTCCACATAACTGTCAGAGAACATTCTCTTAAACTTCTGCTGCTGCACCACAAGACCGTCTCTCCAGTTTCCACTAATGTGTTCCTCACTTCTTTCTGAGCCACACTGACAGTCTTTATTTCGAAAAACAAACATTTGAGGTATTTTAGGCTTTCTCTATACTGTTCCTCAAAATTTTGTTCCTCAAACTTTTGTTATTGAAAATTTTTCTCCTTAAAATTTTCCTCAAACTTGCTTCATCCTACTGCCTAATTCCAAAGCCACTCCTGTATGCTAGGTATTTGTTTACAAATCCTAGATATACTTACAGTAATAATATTGTATTGTTCCCCCATTTCCAGTACCAAAATACATAATAATTTTGCGTTGTTGCCTGACAAATTGGATTATATTATTCTTAATGGCTTATTTTATAGACTTTACAGATTATTCTTTGGCCTTTTTTTACAGATTTCTATATTGTTTCACTGGAAAACACCTTCTGAAAGTCTTTACGAAGAAGTGTTCCCTCAAACTTCAATCCATCAAGACCTTCAACGTAAGAAAGAAACAACTTCACATTATCCTGCAGATACTAGCAAACAAACATGAGGCTGAACTTTTGTATTCTGGAACCACAGTGATAGCAAGAAGCTCATACTGGGACCACTGAGGCATAAATACACACATGTGAGGCTACAACTGTGTGGGTCAGAGTCATAAAGATAGCAATTGGCATTTATAATAATAAGAATTTGGTTGTCACCACTTTTTTTTGTTATAGTTGGATGTCATCACAGACTAGGTTTGTGTTATGTTAAAACATAAACTGTTAAAAAACTTAACCTAGAAATATTGATGGCTTAATACATCAGAATTTTATTTACTTCCTATTTTACATGTTCATTATTAGTTGGCTATTTACTTTAGACCCACACTAATATGGGTTCTACCAAATAGAATAATATCTCAAAAAGTTTTGTTTTTTTTTTTAGTTTTGCCAAGGTAGGGAAAGAAAAAGTTAGAAGTCAGACCTTTGGCAATTAGATACTTTTGTCTGGAAGAAGCATGTATCACTTTTTGCCATAGCCCATTAAACGGCCATCTTCCCAGCACTGTATGGGAGACAGGAAATGTAGGGTGATGTAAAGTTCCGAAGTTTAATGTTTGATGAAAACAATGAAGGAAACGTAGAGTTTCCTGAACTAATTGTGAAAATACTTTGCATGTTTGGTCCCTCACTTTTATACTCAGTGGCTTTGGGTCTGTATCTTCCGTGACTAAACATCAGTTTCTTTATCTCTCAAATGGTCTAGCTTGAGCTGACTCAGTTTAGACTGGGATATCCATCAAAGAAAACAGTAAATATGGTCAAAAATACTTTTAACTATATGAAATACTATACGTTATAGTATTTCATTAATATAGTGTTAGGTTAATTATTATACTGCATCACTCTAAGTACATTAAGCTTTTCTGATGGTATTTTACATAAATAAGCTCATATATAAAAGCTTGTGTTGTTTAATTGTCCCGCTGACAAAGTGTTACCCCATTCCTCCTGAATAAAAGAACCAAAAATGTTCAAAGTCCAGTAAAATTAATACTATGTCTCATGAGATCAAACAATTCCATTTCTGTTCTACACAATACAATAGCGACTAGACACATATGGAAATTTAAGTTTAAACTGTTTAAAATTTTAAAAAATCTCAAGTCTATTTTCTTAGTTTTAGTAACCATATTCCAAGCGCTCAATGGTAACTTGTGGCTGGTCCAAAATATTTGAGGAGAAAGATGGAGAAAACTAAGAAGAAAAATGGACAAATATACTATTATAGTTGGAGACCTCAACACTCCTTCTACAGCAACTAATATATCAACCAGGCAGAGAAGCAGTAAGGGTGTGGACGACCTGAGCAGCAGTACCAACCAGGTTGATCTAACTGACAGTTATACTTTTCCATCCAACAACAGCACATTTCTCTCAAAATTACAAGGAATATTTACCAGTTGGTTACTTCATGTGTTGAAACACAACCCAACAAATTTAAAAGAATATAAATCATACCATGTTCCCAGATAATAACAGAATTGTGGTAAGTGGAATTTCAAAATATTTGGAAATTAAACAACATACTACTAAATAGTCCACAGGGTCACAGAATAGTTTTCAAAATGTGTAAAAATTGTGAGGTTTCTTTTGGAAAAGAATAAAAAGGTGGGGGTGAGCCTGGTGGTGGGCATTAAGGAGGGCACGTATTGCATAGAGCACTGGGTGTGCTGCATAAACAATGAATCTTGGAACAGTGAAAAACGATAAAATAAAATTACTAAAAATTTGTGGGGTTTCCTTTACCCTTTTTTTAAGCACTTCTTGTGATTTTTTTTCCAAAGCCAGATGTAACATATAATATCTGTGTGATATCTGTTTCTATCTGTAGCAGATGGCTACAGATAGAAACTTCTATGGAAGTATGTAAACATGGTGCTATGGACTGGGTGTCTGTGTCCTCCCCATCCCAAATTCATATGTTGAAACTCTAATCCCCAACATGATGGTTTTTGGAGTTGGGGGCCTTAGTGAGGGAATGAGGTAAAAAGGGGAAATCTGTCATGATGGAATTAGTACCTTATAAGAAAAGACACAATGGAGCTTGCTTCCTCTCTCTTTGCTCTCTACTATTTGAACATACAATCAGAAAATGGCTATCTGGAAGCCAGGATAAAACCTGACCATGCTGGTACCCTGATCTCAGACATCCAGCCTCCAGTACTGTGAGAAATAAATGCGTTTAAGCTACCCAGTATATACTATTTTGTTACAGCAGCTCAACTAAGACACATGAGTTAGTAGACGTATATATATTTCTTTGCTCTGTTAGCTGAGACAACCTAAAAGAAATGACATCCCAATAGCAACAAGCACACCTAGAGCCCAAATCTGGATTTCTGATACCATTCTCCACTAAAAAGAAACAGGGCTGTCTGATGAAATGGCTGATTCCAGGACTGGAGCAGGAACTACATAAGATGATCCTGAGAATATGGTAGTGCCATAAAACAAGGAAGTGCTTAAAATGAGACCCAAAGATGGGGTACACCAAAGGGACTCAGGAGCCACTGTGATGAAAACAGAAGCAATTTGAGCAATAAAATAAAGTAGTATTTGATTATAACCCAAAGTATATGTATGCATTCATGAATTCATACAAATGAATCATTGAATGCACAAGGAAGTGAGAGAAAATGAACAAGACCCCAGTGCAGAATATCTAATAACTTATGTAGTTACTGCACATTCAAAGCAGTAGGTCATAACTCTTGACTCCTTGAGTCTGGGCTGTACACAGTGTATTCTTCCAAAGAGTATGTATTCTTCCAAAGAGTACAGAATAAAATTCAGGAAAAAGCTAACTTTAGGTAGAAAAAACTGAAAAACTGTACTCAGGTGATTAAAGTCAACATCAATAGTGTAAGTCATGTTGATAGGATGTACCCTTGATTGGATATAAGAATGATATTTTGCTTCTGAGTTTTTCTTCCCCAAAACTCAAAACTCTAGTCTAATCCTGAGAAAAATATCAGACAAACTCCAGTTAAGGGACATTCTACAAAATACTTGACCAGCATTCCACAGAACTGTCAAGGCTATTGAAAATGAAGTCTCATGAATAGTCACAGCCAAGAGGAGCCTAAGGAAATATGACAGCTAATAAATGTGGTGGCCTGGGTGGGATCTTAGAACAGGAAAAGGGCACTGGCTAAAAACTAAAGAAATGTGAATAATAATAATGCTTAAGGTAATGATAATGATCATTAATTTAATGATAATGTATCAATATGGTTCATTCTATATCAATATAAGAAGTCAACTGATTTGGGAGGTATGGGAACTCTCTTTACTATCTTCTCGATTTTTTTTAATAAATCTAAAGCTGTTGGAACCAGAAGAGACCTCGAATAACCAGAGGAATGTTAAAAAAGAAAGCCAAAGTTGGTGGCATCACGATTCCGGACTTCAAGCTCTATTACAAAGCTGTCATCATCAAGACAGTATGGTACTGGCACAAAAACAGACACATAGATCAATGGAACAGAATAGAGAGCCCAGAAATAGACCCTCAACTCTATAGTCAACTAATCTTCGACAAAGCAGGAAAGAACGTCCAATGGTAAAAAGACAGTCTCTTCAACAAATGGTGTTGGGAAAATTGGACAGCCACATGCAGAAAAGAAACTGGACCATTTCCTTACACCACACATGAAAATGGACTCAAAATGGATGAAGGACCTCAATGTGAGAAAGGAATCCATCAAAATCCTTGAGGAGAACACAGGCAGCAACCTCTTCGACCTCAGCCACAGCAGCTTCTTCCTAGAAACATGGCCAAAGGCAAGGGAAGCAAGGGCAAAAATGAACTATTGTGATTTCATCAAGCAAAAGCTTTTGCACAGCAAAGAAAACAGTTAACAAAACCAAAACACAACTGACAGAATTTGCAAACGACATATCAGATAAAGGGCTAGTATCCAAAATCTATAAAGAGCTTAGCAAATTCAACACCCAAAGAACAAATAATCCAATCAAGAAATGGGCAGAGGACATGAACAGACATTTCTGCAAAGAAGACATCCAGATGGCCAACAGACACATAAAATAGTGCTCCACATCACTTGGCATCAGGGAAATACAAATCAAAACCACAATGAGATACCACCTCACACCAGTCAGAATGGCTAAAATGAACAAGACAGGAAATGACAGATCCTAGCGAGGATGTGGAGAAAGGGGAACCCTCCTACACTGTTGGTGGGAATGCAAACTGGAGCAACCACTCTAGAAAATAGCATGGAGGTTCCTCAAAAAGTTGCAAATAGAGCTACCCTATGACCCAGCAATTGCACTACTGGGTATTTACCCTAAAGATACAAATGTAGTGATCCGAAGGGGCACATGCACCCGAATGTTTATAGCAACAATGTCCACAATAGGGAAACTATGGAAAGAATCTAGATGTCCATCAACAGATGAATGGATAAAGAAGATGTGGTATATAATACAATGGAATACTATGCAGCCATCAAAAGAAATGAAATTTTGCCATTTGCAACGACATGGATGGAACTATAGGGTATTATGCTAGTGAAATAAGTCAATCAGAGAAAGACAATTATCATATGATCTCCCTGATATGAGGAATTTGAGAGGCAACTTGGGGTGTTTGGGGGGTAGAGAAGGACGAAATGAAACAAGATGGGATCAGGAGGGAGACAAGCCATAAGAGACTCTTAATCCCACAAAACAAACTGAGGGTTGCCGGGGGTGGGGGGAGGTAGGGAGAGGGTGGTTGGGTTATGGACATTGGGGAAGGTATGTGCTATGGTGAGTGCTGTGAAGTGTGTAAACCCGGCGATTCACAGACCTGTACCCCTGGGGCTAATAATACATTATATGTTAATAAAAAATAAAAATTATAAATAAAAAAATAAATAAATCTAAAGCTGTTATAAAATAAATAGTATTAAAATTATTACAATGTGATACAACTACATCAAAATGATTAAAATGAAAATCACATTTGCCGAAGTGAAAACATTAAATGACTGGACTTCAAGCACTGCTAGAAGGCATATATGTGTTATATGCATTTTGGATATGACCTAGAAATTCCACTGCTATGTCTCTACACAATGGAATTTTACACATGCCTGTACCAAAGTATATAGATACATTTTTCATGCACAGCACTATTCATCCCACAGAGAAGCATCCCAAATATTCATCAATACTTAAATAGATAATAGATTGTTCTATAAATCTTACAATACACTATCTTGCAGCAGTAGAAGTAAAGAAATTTTGTCACTGGCAATCTCATGAATGAAGTTCACAAACATGTTAGAAGAAAGGAGCCATATCCTGGATATATATTCAGTTATACGTATTGCAAGATTCCATTTAATAAAATTCAAAGACAGATAAAACCCATATTAGTGGTAAAAGTCAAGATTGCACTTACCCTGGGGAATCCTAATGAATGAAAGGGGTCATTCACAGTCTTCCAAAACTTTGGTAATGTTTACTCATTGATACAAGTGCCGGTTACATGAGGATGTTTACTTTCTACCCATCTAAACATTGGGTACGCCAGCCTAGCTCAATTGGTAGAGCATGAGACTCTTGATCTCTGGGTTGTAAGTTTGGGGCCTATGTTAGGTGTAGAGATTATTTAAAAATAAAAATTAAAAAAAATTGACCAGCTGTTATAATGATCTATTCCCTTTTCTGTATGTGTGGTATAGTTCCATTAAAAGTTATCATGAGAAATGATATTGTGCATCCCTGCCATATGACTGATTATGGGATGATGTGGGAGGATGGGATTCAAAACCACAATCAGCATCAATAGAGGGAAAAATGTATTTTATTTGGTTTTGTAATAACTATGTTCCCATGCACAAATGTGACTGCTTTCTGGCAGGCAGGTTATTATTGACCTACTGATACTCAATGAATAAGTTTTCTAAAAGCAGGAGCTATTCCCTTAAAACTCCAGATCCTCATAAATATGTTCATAAGGGGCTGTTACTGAGGGCACCTTGTCATTGTTTGGCTGAATAACCACCACCTGTAGAGAATGAGAAAAACATATAGTGTTATTCACATACTCTTCCAGCTAGAGGGATTCAATTCATCCTGGGGACCCCTAATTCTTTTCTGTATCCTGGGACCTGAGAGTTCAATATCCCTTTTTCAGGGCCTTATACCCTCACTAGATAAAAACCAATATCCAGCAAGATCTATGAGGCCCCCAGAAACATCTGCCATCGGTCTATCTCTGTGTTCTGTTGTCTCTTCCAATTTCAGGAAGAAGTCACATACACAACAATCTTTCCTGCACTCTGCTTCTTTATCCTTCTCATTGGTTCAGAGAGAAGAGACACAATGAGAGAAACAGGAACACAGACTTGGCATCACACATCAAAGGTGAGCACTCCCTCAGGTCCTGAACGCTCACCTGTGTGACAAAGCAGGTCACCTTGCACCCAAACACAGAGAGAGAGAGAGCGATGCTGACTTCCAGCAGGGAGAGGACTAGCAGCCCAGTCGCAAATGCCCTCTACAAAGAAGCCGTTTCCACAAGGGGAGAGAAGAGGAGAAAGAAAAGGAATATAATTAATAGATGGATACTTCCCTTTGCCCTGGATTCTCTGATTCCAATCTGACTCATTCTCCATTAAAGAAACAGGTACGTTCTGTCCCATAACAAACCAAAAGAAGAAAAATTGAAAAGAAAGTCCTAAAATGGCTGAGAGGAGTCTGCTCTAGACCTTCATAAATGCAGGGCAAATTTAGATTAAGTCAGATGTGTTTCCTTAGTTTTCTTGGCTTAGAAATTCTGTTGCCTACTTTGAGTTATTTTCCTTATAATAACTCCTTGTGGGAATTTGTACTTTTTTCTCATCTAAAGAGCATAGAACCTTCAAGTCTATGAAAGTGATATCGTTGCTCTTTCCTTACACCACATACACCCCCGAGGCTCTGAGCCTCCTGGCTTGGAGGTCCTGACTCTCCCCGCCCCACCCGCATATGACACAGAGCTTCCGGAGCCAGCTCTGAACTCTGAACCTGGAGTCTTTGAAAAAAGATCCTCTTGCTCAATCTTCTAACATCACTGTGTTCAATGAAGAATGTGAGAAAAAATCCTTGTAGGTCCTAGCCAAAAAGGAGCTGAAAATTCTCCGCATGAGATCAAAGTCCCAGATCTTACTGCTTGTGGCAATAAGCCAGGATCAACTGAGAGACAGTCATCTCAGACTAATGTATATTTAGATAATATAAAGATAACTTCAGAAAATAAAACCAGCTCGGAAACACTTACAAGAAGAAGACAACTTTTTTCCAATCCATGTACCACAGTCAGTTCTACTGTTGACAAGATTATCCCTACTCCCCCAACCACAGCACTGAGTATGTTCACTCCCAGGCTGCCTTTGATCTGGAAGAGAATAATCAGTGTCTCCTACATCCTTCTGTTCCATGCTCTTCCTCCCTTTGGGAAACACAAAAACATTCACTTATTTTGAAGGGGTTGAAGACACATTCTCAAATAATTTTCCTGAGTCTAAGAAAGATGGGCTGAAGCATTGGATTCTGTATTCACAAATCAATCCTGGGGATGGAGTATCAGACAATAGGGCTGAAAAAGTAAGTCAAACCTTAGTTTCCTCATGGAAGAATTTGCCATGACCCCCGTAGAGCCCAGATAATTCAGAGAACTGGAAATTATTTCCTTTGTCTTGAGATAGAACACTTCTGATTCTGCTTGTTGCTTCGGGCCCAGGGAAATACTTACCAGGTTTAATGTCATGTTTCTTCCAGCAGCAATAGACACAGCTCCAGACACGAAGAACTAAAAAATGGAAGAATCTACTCAACCTGGTGAGCCTGCACCTGGTGAGCAGGAGTGGGATGCTCAACAGAACCCCAAAGCATTTAGGTCACATATTTTGCTCTAAGATGTAAAATCCCAGATCAAGTCATTGGTTTTTTAAAGAGAAGGCTGGAAGAAATATTCCCAGAATTCTACCACTGAAGAAGATGAGATATTCCAACATACTTACAAATAAGGATCCCCATATAAGATATCCTGAGTCCATGGTTGGGGAATAACACCGATAGGAAAAGTCAGAAGAATGAAAACACAGACCTAGAGCAAATATGCACACTTTCATCAAACCAATCAGGATCTGAGCCACCTGGGGAGTGAAAAAGAAGATGCTCAGAGTAGGAAGCACACAGGTTTCGAAGAAGATGATTTTGTGGTCTTTACACAGAGCTATTTCCCATCTCCTGGTTTTGAAAAGGCTCCCAGGATGAAACCCCTAGGAGTCCATGGCCTTTTCTCAAGTTCAAGGTTGTTTAGAAAGATTTTTATGATAACTTTCTTTTTCCCTTCTCACTAGAGAAATGCATTTTCCTTTCAGATTACAGGACCTCTGATTTTTAAAAAATCTATTTCCTGCCACAGTGAGGTTTACGGAGGTCAGTTCATGACAGAGTTAATGGTACCTCAAGAGCCACAAAGGACAACTGTTCTCCTCTCTGGAAACGGCTATCTTCCCAAATACTATGTATGGAGGTCAAGCTCACTTACCCCCAGTATTTGGGGCTCCCCCCTCAGGAAGGTCTTCAGATTGTCTGTTTGGTCTAGTTGGATGATGTTTTTCTGTGGAGGATTCAGGCCAAACCATGCAGTTGCTCCTTCTGGTGTATTAACATACTCTTTAGTGCTGTGAATGTAAATATTTTACAGAGAACAGATTCATTCTTCAACCCCTTTCTTGTAGACATGAAAAATGGCCTTTGGGAGAATGGTGTCATGAGGCAGTTTGGTATGATGGTAAATGAAATTGCCTGAGTTATAATTCCAGTCACACACTGTGTAAACATGGGTGTATCTTGGTTACCATTTCCATGCCTTAGTTTTAAAATTATAAAAACTGGAGTGGGAGGGCCTGGTGGCTCAGTCTGTTGAGCATCCCACTCCTGGTTCCAGCTCAAGTCATAAACTCAGGGTCAGGAGATGGAGCTCTGTGTCTGACTCCATGCTTAGTGCAGAATCTGCTTGAGATTCTCTCCCTCTGCCCCTCCCCCCACTCTCTCTCTCTCTTTCTCTAAAATAAATAAATAAACTCTTTTAATAAATAACAAAATTACAAAAGGGGGTTCTTGTGGTACTCATCTCCTGTTGCTTGTCATATGCCTGCATGATTTCAACAGCTTTGTACATATAAAACTTGGAACTAAGTGCTAGGTATAATAAAAATATTAGTAGATAGCACATCATTATTATTTTTATTGTAGTAGTATTAAAATTTAATATGATAAATATGCATGAAGAATGCTTATATTTACATCTTCTAGGGAAAACATGACTGATGGTAAGAGGACAAATCATTCTAGTGAGTCATGTGTTATGGCTCTGGCTCACAAGAGTATTCATTCATTCATTCATTCATTCAGTCAACAAATATTGATTAAATGTCTACTATGTGCTAGGCCCTGTTATAAGTTTTGTTGCTAGGAATATAGCAATGAACAAAACATGCACAGTTCCTGTCAACTGGAAGCCTACAATACAGTAAAAGAAAATAAATTTTTAATTTATATCATGAATTCATAAGTGTGTGAGAGTAGAAACTACATAAAATGAGAACCTTCAGTTTCCTTGTAAGAGAACTTAGTTTTCAAGGGATTCTATCACTTCTTCAATGTCAGTCAGCATTTCTGTGTTTGGACCAAATGAGAATTCAATTTCTCTAGCAAATTTGCCTCTGTTAATATTGTCCTACACCATAAGCATAGTGATGATTTATTAAAAGGTCTGATGTGCCAGGCCAACTCAAAATGGTTTTCAGAGATCTCTTTAATTGTTGTATACTACCCTTGCAAGTAGATTTGTTGCATTGACAGCTTCTCTTCTTTACCCTTCACTGCATTCACACCGGTGCCACATGACACACCGCTGCCCCTGTTAAAAGATGGAATATATTTCCTTTCCTCCTCAATTTTGATTTCAGCCTTGTGACTCACTTTGGCCAATAGGATATAAGAAAATGTTTTAAAAGCATAGGCTCTTGAGCTCATGTCATGGCTGAGAAAATATAGCTGGGCCACCTTGGTTGAGGATAAAAGATACCAGAAATGAGAAAAGTAGTAGCATTCATCCTGGCTGAAGTCATACCTAACCAGATAGCAATTATTGACCCTCATACGTGTGAGTGATCCTAGGGAATTTCAGAAGGGCCATGCACACCCATGAGCAGACTTGTTAGCCTATGCATGTTTATTGCTTTAAGCCATTAAGTTTCAGGGGGTTATTTGTTATGCACCATTACTGTGGCAAAAAATCACTGACACACCCTTGTTCATTCTGCCTGATATGTCTGCTTTGGTTGTAATGTGACCTATAATAAATCTGGTTAGTCTATATTTCCTAGTTTCTGTCTCATTCTTTATTCCTTTTTCCCTAAAGATTTTTTATTTTTACTTATTTGACACAGAGAGAGAGATCACAAGTAAGCACAGAGGCAAGCAGAGAGGGAGAAGCAGGCTCCCTGCTGAGCAGAGAGTCCGATGCAAGGCTCGATTCCAGGACCCTGAGATCATGACCTGAGCTGAAGGCAGAGGCTTAACCCACTGAGCCACCCAGACGCCCCTCATTCTTTATTCCTAAAGGGAAAACAAGTGGTCATTCTTGTATATTTGCCCACACAGAGATAATTACAAACAATAACATCACTACTTCTGTCTGGGAAAAACAACACTGACAGAACTATGACAACTACCTGTTCCGTGATCAGGATCCAGGTCTAAGCAAAACATCTGGAAGATAAAACCTAAACTTGTGTCCTTAGGTTACATTGGGTCTCAGATAATTTTTGTGTGTGTTTAAGACACATAGATATGGGACAATGTCAAAACATGTTTGTATATAATTTTATGTGTCTCAAGAAAGAGTAATATTTCTTTTCCTTTCTTTTTTTTAAGTATACTCCAACCCCAGCATGGATTGCCACAGGGCTTGAACTCACTACCTTGAAATCAAGACCTGATCTGAGATCAAGAGTCAGATGCTTAACTGAGTGAGTCCCCCAGGCACCCTGAAAGAGTAATATTTCTATCATAAGACAGGAAACAAAGGAGGGACCAGAAAATTTTCCTTACATGATCAAGTTCCATAGTTTCCCTCTCAAACCAGGTCAAGAATGAAACCAAGGTCTGTTGAGCTGCTTTCTGCATGTGAATATACACAACAAGGCCATTTACCAGGAAAAGAGATCTCCATCATATACCTTTAGCAAGCCACTTCTTCCCTCTCCTTTCCTTCAATTTCTTTGGTTCACATTCCATATATTCTGGAAGTTAGTTAATGTCTTCCCATTGGAGTAAATGTTGAAGCAGGCACAATTCTACAGCTTAAACATATACTCCCATGCAGATGAGAACCCATCCTTCAAAAGCAGGCTAACTCATCCCAAATTTCATTCTCACCTCAGCCTTTACTAGACACATTTGATCCATGTTCCTACACATCACCCACCAATAGCTCAACTCAGAACTCTCCCTAGAAGCTGAGAATAGAAAATGAAATCTTCCTACCTTTGCATCCCTTTAGAACTGCACCAAATGGGAGGTGAGAGCTCCTTCTCACCATCATTCCTTAAAACCATGTCCACTGAAGACTCTGACCTGATCAGTGGGACAGTCACTTTCAGTTCTGTATAGTCACCATGACTTCCTGTGGGTCATCCTACCCTGCCTACCACAGGGCAGCTGCAAGTGAAACTTCAATGAGTAAACTACCGCTCACATGAGATAGGGAAGCCAAGGACCCAGTAACAGAAACTTGCTTTTAGATCTTGGTTGCACTTCCAGGCTGTTCTCATAAGTACGGTATTTAAGGCTTTTCATATCAAAATCTCAGTTACATGAGGACAAGTGATTCTCACTTTTATCCCAAAGACCAAACAGCAGCTAAGAATAAATTTGAATTTCTACAAGTTAACATTTTGTTAACAAACATCACAACAAAAATCACTAACCACTACAACGGGCATACTAAAAAAAGTTAGTGGGGTGACGGTGTGGCTCAGGAAGTTAAGCATCCTCCTCTTGATCTCAAGCCAGGTATTGATCTCAAGGTCATGAGTTTAAGCCCCGCATTGGGCTCCACGCTGGGCAAAAAAGAAAAAAAAAAAGATATTAACCAGTGATTTTGCTAGCCCTTTTCTCTTAGTTACATTGGAGAGCTCTTCAACCACTACCTTTATTGATTATGATTATGATTTTGCTTGGAATGTAACTACTTAATTTATTATAGCAAAGAACCAACTGCTTCAGAAGATCTAGAGAGAGAAATCAGATCCAAAAGTATGTTTTTTTTTTACTGAACCCACTTATTTTCTGCAAAATATAACATTAAATAAAAATAGAAATTTTCCCACATTGATTTCCAATGCTCTGCTCTTTACATTTTTCACTGGTTTTGGAAGGTAAAGCATTCTGTTAGGATATGGGCAGACAAGAGGAGAGTTATCCTTAATCAAGTTCACTAATATATTATGATTGTGCTTTAAAAATATATCATGTTTACTTTATCTTCTTCAAAGAGTATTTTCCACCCACTGTCATAATGTGTGGCTTTTATTCATTCAGTTCCATTATCTTACCATATTCAGCTATATAAATACAAACATTTTCTTTCTTGCATGTTGATAAAATCTACAGTTCCTGCAACATTTTTTAGAAGAAACCCAACTCAGAACAGTCTGGTGCATGTCTCTTTGTATACTGAGAAATAATTTGCAAGGTCTATGTCTTAAATTGTGCACACCTTCTACTATAGGATATTGTTAAATTATTCTCTAAAGTCATATTTCAAATTACCTTATCCCAAGAAATATGTGACAAATGTTGTTACTATTGCATCATATCCTGTCCAGGTCTTGGTTTTATAAAATCCTAAAAATCTACCGATTTTTACTGATTTTACAAGAGATCAGTTTGTACGCATTCAATGGGCTTAAAATGGTTGTGAGACTTTTTTCATATGTTTATTGCTATTTCTATTAGGTCTTACAGGAATTGAATGTTGGTGTCTTCTATTCTTCGGTTGCTTAGTTTAAATTTGTTGTACTGATTTTAAAATCTTCTTTAAATAATTCTGTGCTGTGTTAGTCTGTTTGGACCACTCTATATAACAGAGTACTACACACTGAGTTGCTTATGCACAACAGAAATTTATTTCTCAGTTTTGGGGTCTTGGAAATCTAAGATCAGGGTGTGGGCAGATTTGGTGTCTGGCGGGGGCCCACGTCCTGGTTTATAGAAAGCCAGCCCTCAGATGGCCCAAGTAGGTAAGGTGGCCCTCTGGGGTCTCTTTCATAAAAGACACTCACTTTATTCATGAGGATTCTGCCTTTATGATCTAATCACCTCCTACCGACAGACCACATCTCCAAATACCATCACATTGCAGATTAGGTTTTCAGCTTACTTATGAATTTTGAGGGGACATAAACATTTAATCTACAGCATGCATTAATCTTGTCAGTCAAATATGAACATACTATGCACATACACTGGAATTGAAGCACTAAGTAAGTAGATGGTAGATTGTGGGAGCCATGTTTCTTGCTGTTGAAATGAGAGATCATAGACAAGCAAGGGGAGAAGTCTAGAATGATCCACACGGCAACCTGTTAGAGATGGAGAAATCAGTATGAACTCATGTATCAGTTAACATAGATACATGTGTTTAGAGGGGTCAACATGCACGCGTATTTCCTTGCTCTTTCCATTGAGAGAACCTTAAAAAACAACACCCCAGTAACAATAAGCACACTTAACTCACAGATCTTTGCTTCAAATATTGTTCTCTAATAAAAGAAACCAAACCTTGGGTAAGCGGCAGATTTTAGGTCTTGGGTAAGAAATACACAAGAGTAGTCTGAAGTATATTTTCATGCCAAAAAAAAAAGAAAAAATGAAAGCCAGTGGTATTTTACTTAGTTTTTGTTTTGAATTTGAGGAGACCATTGAGGAGATTACATATAGATAGACAGATATAGATAGATAAATTATAGATTACATATATAATTATAAATGACTATGTTTACATAATTATACTTTATTTAAATATTATGTATTTATATCTACATAAAATTATTGACAGGGTGTTTATTTCCTTTTGAGCTCATAAAATTTTATTATAAATATTTGTTCTGTAAAATTGGCAATGAAAACAAGGGAAAGAGATACATTCTCCACTTTTATTAATTCTGATAATATCCATCCATACTTTGGTTTTACTGCAGGATATAATTAAGAAAGATCTAAAACAAAGACATAAAGAAGAGGCAGAGAAGAAATGCACTATTCTCAGTTTCTACCCATTTCAGTGGGAAAACACCAACTTCTAGAATAAGTGGCATCTCAGCCAGGGAAACAGAGGAGTGAAAAGGGAAAGATGGAGTAGAATAAAGCTATCAGAGTCTAATTCTAGGTGACAGAGTTGAGTAATTATCTACTGTACGAGAAGTCTGGACACATCACAGCTGTTTATCAGAGATCACCATGGCCTAAAACAAGATAAGGAAAAACCCACAGGAGCTCCTGCTAAAGATTTTTTGATCCAGATACTCAGATTGTGACAAACACAGGGAAGTTTCAAAACTCAAGGAGGATCCCTGGGTATGACACCCGCAGCATTGGAAAGGGCCCTGTTAGGCACAGCCCATTGCCAGGATTTTATTCTTTGGCTGCCTCCAAACAAAGAGAACCTTTAGGCTAGAGAAATGTCATTTTCTAACTCAGATTTTTAGGCAGATGTTTTAAGTAAAAAATTTAAGAATACCTTTTGTATGTCACCTAGATTTTGGTTTATATTGGGGACCACGAGCTCTCATTTTCTGTACTGGCTTATCCCACTTTAAAATTTCATATAATCAAAACTTACAAATGAAATATCTTCTCTTTTCTCTTAAACTTTTCCTTACATAGATCACATCCAGTTATATAAGTGTAAGTAGCATTTAGGCGCACATGGCTTCTACTGTTTTATCCCCAACTCTAGACACATACTCCAGGAAGCAGACTCTACACTGAAATGCTTACTTATCATTTTACACTCGTATCTGAAATCCTAAATGTCCAGTGAGAATCTCAATTCCAAAAGTAGCCATTAACCATATTTAAAATGTATGATTCAGAGGCATTTAATCCATTCACAGTGTTGTCCAGCCATTACCTCTGCCTGTTCCAGAAACTCTTCATCATCCCAAATGGAAACCCTGTGTCCATTGCTCCCCTACCCGCTGTCCCTGGAAACCACTAATATGCTTTCTGCATGTAAAGGTGTGTCTATTTTAGAAGCTTCCTATAAGTGGAATCACATAATATGTGACTTTAAGAACTACAAACATATTCAAACAAATACTTGTATACACATGTTCATAACAGTACTACTATTCACAATAGCCAACAGGTGGAAACAACCCAAGTGTGGTGCACCTGTACTCTCTTTCTCAAATTTAAATAAATAAGTAAATAGATAAATAAATAAATGCATGTTTGTTTGTTTTTTAAACAGCATTGAGTACCTTAAAAAGAACCATGCAGATGGAAAATAAAGGTCATCAGCTTGGAGGTAATATTTGCAAGGTCTATAAATTGCACAAGATTAGCATATGCTGTAGACTGAATGTTTGTTGCACTCAAAGAAAGATAGCTAAATGTCTCAGCCTCTTGCCCTTTAAGTTGACAGTTCTGGGAGGTGTTTTACACACTTCTTGAAGGTACTTGGGTAATCGAATCTCAATTGCCCAAAATGGTGGATTTAAACATCTTGTTGTGGCTTTCCTTCTTTCCCATCTACTCTCCACAGTCCTACTCACAGCTTTCTAAACTGACCACCCAATAAACCATCTGTACTCAAATCCTTATCTCACATGCTGCTTTTAGGGGAAGTGATGAGAACAGCTCTACAAAGTAGACCTTCTTTATCAGATTTTGGAAGTGACTGTCTACACAATCAGATAATCATAAAGATTCCAGATTAGTGGAAATTATGACCATGATCTCTAACATGCTATAATGTCACCACTGAGACTCCAGCCAGCAGTGGGTAGGAATGAGACCTATGTAGAAGAGAAAGTTTTGAGTTAAGCAGTTTTAACTCTTTGACCAATATGGAAAGATGATAACAACAAGGATTGTCATCTTGGCTGTAACTATATTAGAAACCTTAAAGAAAATGGATAAAATTCTTAGATTAGTTAAATATCAACCTGATGTACACCATGGAGGTCACAAGTCTTCCCATAAAACACTTATAAAAACATATATTCTGCAGACTATGTTGAAAATCAAGAACAAATTTTAAAGTTTGAAGGTAATACAAATGCAGAGGACACTAGATATGCATTTTAATAAGTCTTTTATTGTATTTTCAGAGAGCTTAGTAAAAAAAAACAATGGGATGGTGAGAGTTGGGATGGGGATATGGTCATGAAAATGCCCACAAAACTTGAATTCCCCAAATTTCCTGTATCCTGTAAACCAGCAGAAGCTTTCTTATCTCTTAGAGAAAAATCTCTCTCTTGCTTTTGCTGATGAGCTTGGAGAAGTACAAGCATGATCCACTTTAAAAAGTGTAAATTGGACTGAAAATTAAAACATCTGTTCTTTGAAAGATGTTGATGTAAAATAAAAAGAAAACACTAGGAGTAAAGAGTTTCAAATCATATTTCCAATAAAGGACTTGATTGAAGACTATATAAAGGCCTCACAACTCAAAAATTAGGAAACAGGCAATTCAGTTTAAAAAGAGCCAGGTGGTGGGTATTATGGAGGGCACGCATTGCATGGAGCACTGGGTGTGTTGTAAAACTATGAATTCTGTTATGCTGAAAAGAAATTATATATATATATATATATACATATATATATATATATATATATATATAGAAAAAAATAAAAAGAGGCAAAAGATTTGAATAGACACTTGACCAAATAAACAAGTGATGGCATGAAAAGAGCTCAAAATACAAGTTAAAATCACAATGAGTCTACTTCACATCTATTAGCATGAATGAAATGAAAAAGACTGACCATACCAAGTGATGGCATCAAGGTGGGGAAACTGGTCTTTCATATACTACTGGGAGGAATATAAAATGGTACAATCACTTTGGAAGCTACTTGGCAGTCTCTTAAATGTAAAGCATGTTTCATAGGACTGACACTTTCCCTCCTAGGTACTTACCTAAGAGAAATTAAAGTTTGTTTCCATATAAAGTCTTGAACATGAAATTCATAGTAGCATAATTTGTCAAAGACCAAACCTGGATACAGTCCAAATGCCCATCAATAGGCAAATTGATAAACACATTATAGTAAATCTATACATTGTGTTACTATTCAATACATGCAAAAACATGGATGACCCTCAATATAAGTTTTCTAAGTGAAAGAAGCCAAACAAAAAGAGCACATAGTTGTCAAAAGAGATTTCGTATCTTAATCTTAAAGGAAGAGAGGCAAGAAAGATAATGTTGTTTTGCAGAAAGGTTCCTCTTTCTGGAATAATCTACTAGGTCACCTTTTCCCACACAGGAAACAGAATTATCTTCAACATCATCACCGGGAACATTTAGAACCAATGTGTAACAAAACCACAAGGAAAGATTTTATAGTTAGTGAGGGAATCTACTCTCAAAGAGGCAAAGGTTGGGCCACACATTATGCGTAGTACTATAGACCCACAAACACAGTTGAACATTTCAAGAAAGACTATCTTGAACCTACAGCCTACAGTTCCCAATTCCACATGTGCTAAAACCCTCAAAGTTTCAAATTTAGTAATAGAGGGTCATCAGTGGCAACAGACATCTGCTTCCATCCTGGCATCCTGTAGTTTTTTTTCCCTGGAGTCAAGAGTCTCTCATGGTTTGTCTCTGATCCTAATCTACTATAGGTTTTTGCTTTGAGGTTAACAATGAGGTTTACCTAAAACATCCTATAGGTAAAACAGGTCATTTAAAGCTGACAGCAACTTAACTTCAATAGCAAACAAAAGCTCCATCCACTTTCTCCCCTTTATATTTTTGATGCCATAATTTCCCTCCTTTAGATGGTTTATTTGTTAACAAATTATAGTGGCTATAGTAATTTTTAACATCATTTTCCTTAACCTTTATAATATTGTTAGTTGTTAACATACTCTTCTGTTACAAAATCAAGAGATTCCAAAACGGATGGCCTAATGACCCTTATCAACGTGTGTTGTATACTTTCATGTCCTTAACTAACTTCTTATTCCAGCCTGGATGTCTGCTTTCAGCAATTCTTGCCAGGCAGACCTAGTGGTGATGAACTCCCTCAGCTTTTGTTTTTCTGGAAAATAATCTGTATCTCAACTTCATATTTGCATATCTGAAAGATGACTTTGCTGCATACAGTATTCTTAGCAGGCAAGTTTTTTCTTCCACTTCAGGGGACCAGTTGAAACAGTGTCTCCTACTTCTCCACCATCTTGCCCCCCTCTCCTCCTTTCAAAACTTTGAATATGTCATTCCACTCTCTCTTGGTCTGTAGGGTTTCTGCTGAGGAATCTGTTATTAGCCTCATGGTGGTTTCTTTGCAGTGTGGGCTTCCTGCTGGAGTCCTAAGTGCAGTCAGCAGGAACTAAGTCCCTTTCACGCCTTTTGATACTCTTATTGTCTCTTTCTTGATCTCCTCCATACTCAGGGTGGTACAGGAAAGAAACCGTTTTCTCCAGCACAGCTGTAGTAGCTGGAAATTCACTCATTGTTCTCGCTTTTCCAAGAGACACACACAGAGAGAGAGAGAGAGAGAAGTCCACCAGCTACTTCAGCCCCATGCTCTGCCTCCTCAAGGAAGGGGCGTCACTGGAAGCTCCTCTTTACCTCTCCAATGTATCAAAACTTGGCATTTGTCTTGGTTTGGTTTTGCACAAACAGAGTGCTAGTATCTCCCCTCAGTGAGGCTGGACTTCTATTGAGTGTCTCTTGCCTATGGATTCCCAGATGAGCCCTCTCTTGGTTTTCCCCTACTGAGGCCAAGGGATATTGTGGTCAGTAAGCAAGCAGCCCCTACCTAGATCTGTCTGCCTGACACCAGATGCACAGGTCAGCAAGATTCCTCCTGGGTCCCTCAGTGTACAGTCTTAACCCCATAGCCCCTGCAGACATATTTGTGCTTAGGGACAAATGCAGGATTATTTGCTTAAAAGGGTTCAATGGGGAGATCAGGGGACCTGGGTAGCTCAGTGGGTTAAGCCTCCAACTCTTGATCTCAGCTCAGGTCTTGATCTCATGGTTGTGAGTTTGGGCCCCACACGGGGTTCCATGCTGGGCATGGAGCTCACATACATGCATATATACATATATACACAAATGGGACAAAGAGGGGTGATGTCTTATGCTTTATCATGCCGATGTCACTCCAATGCTCCAAGTTTTCCACATGAGGAACAAGTGACCAGTCACTTGGAAGATGACAGGACTCATTAATTCTACACCCCCTCATAACCAAAAGAGGTAGTAGAGCCAAATGGAAACAACATAAATATTAAATGCAACTGGCTTTGGTTTAAATTCCAGCTCTGGCATCCACTGGCTAAGTGACCTTGGGTGAATTGTTTTTATTCTTGTTGTATAAAGAAACTTACAGATTTTAAAGAGAGAAATTCCTTATCTCAAAGTTTGTTTTATGGATTAAAATGAACTAAGACAAGGTAGGCTTCCAGCAGAAGACCTTCCACTAGAAACCTAGTGGAAATTAAACTAACTTTAACTTTATTCTCTTTCTTATTCTCCCACAAGAGTTTGAATTCCAGCTCAGCTTTTTAAAATTTAATGTTCGGTTTCCTGTATTGCCTTCCCTGCGAGCGATACTGTTCCTCTGTGTTCTAACAGCATCTTCTGTTCACCCAAGTGAATCTTTCTTTCTTTTTCTCTCCTCCTATTTGAATATGAACTTCTGAGAGGCAGGATTCACAACATATTTCCCATCTTCTGTTCTGTGAAGGAGTAAAATGTCTGGAATCCCACAGGGGATCAACCTTTATTCTGTTCCACTGCCATATGCATAGAATCCTGTGAGATGAAATATCAGTTCATTTACAAGTGGCAAAAATGTGGCTAGAGGCTGGAAGTGACTGTTGTCTATCCTAGGATACTTGTCTCTGGAAAAGAAAGTACTGAAAACTGTTACACTATGTAGAAAGCCATTCCGAACTTTCTTGCACAGACTAATGGCCAGCCCTCCTTCTGCCTGACCTAAAACTATCCCAGGGGCCAAGTCCTCACAGAAGCACAGGTCAGAATCCAACCCAAAAATGTTATCTGGGGCCACCAGAGAGCAAGAACAGGAAATGAGCTATTCTATCCAGGTACCTCTATGGCACAGCCTAACATTAGAGCCCAGAATCTCCCTTGATTATCCAACCCTCTGTTCCTTGTGTTTGTTTCACACTGAGGCTCTTGCACTGTATTTTCCTAGCAGTTTGCTCTTAATAGGCTGATAGTATGTGTTAAGAATTTCTCATCACCCAAGAGAAATGTTTTAGACATTTCCCAAAGCTCATCTGGTAGCTTGTTTCTCTAGGGCCTCTCCTCGTCTACTTCTCTACCTGTTTAGGGCAAAGACAGTGCCATCCTCTAATGTGTATTTCATGCACTTCAATTTACCTAGAACTATTCTATGTGAAGGCTGCTAATAATTATCTTCCCTTGTCCAATCCAGAGTCCCACACCCACTCTCTCCAACTAGAAATGACAAGGTATAGGTGAATTTTGTGAAAGGCTTCTGAGAAGTTAGGACAGTGTCTCTTTTCCTAATTTCAGGTTCATGATTAGGCACCAATATTCATGAATGCAAAAATAGGTCCCATGCACCATTGCAGGCACTTGGCACTAGAATCTTTGAAAGTACACAATGAATTTGAAATAGTTGTGTTTAATACATCCATTCAAGAAATCAGAAAAATAAATGAAGATAAAATTGCCCAAGATGAGAGAGCTGGTATTTAATATAGCTACTACAATTTGCTTCTGAGTATATTATATTCCCAAGTTCACATTCAAAACAATCCCTTTTCTTCAATGTCATTCACCAAAACCCTATGCAGGCATCCCAGAGAGAAGCTGTTTGGGAGACATTAATTGAGTCCACTAATGGCATAGAGAGTAGAGGTTTTCCAGGAGAGGAAAATACTCATGAAACACAGAAACATCTTTTCCAATGTTCCAATCCAAAACCAATGGATTTACATGCTCTTACATATATAAATTCACTTCAACACTCTACATCAAGCTGAAATGATGAATGCAGTATCCTATTTTATCACTGTTTTTTGTAGGTGGACCCAAACTTCATAGAATAGATATTATTTGGGAAATTTTATCTCTAAGACAATTTTCAGAAAGAAACCCTTGGCTAGCTTTAGTAAGAGGAGTTTAGAACAAATATTATCGTCCCAGGTGCCTTGTTAGGCCATACATCAACTTGCATCAAATAATTCGGATCGCTGTTCCTATCCCAGCCACAAACTTAATCATTGTGATTACCAAAAGCACAGAATACGGAAACAGAAACATCAGTTGGAAATCTTCCATTGCATTTTCAAACACTTTCTGCTCATTTTCAGACACAGAACCCGAGGTCCACAGAGCGAGAAGGTTGTCCTGAGTTCACATAACACAGCAAATAAATTAGAGTCAGAAACTACCTGTAAAATGAGATTCATGATCACAGTTTCTTTTACACTTTATCCCACCGTTCTTGGCGGACAAGTGCTCGTGCAGCTGTTTTCTGTCTAGAGGGTTATTTATGGATTGCTCCATTTGATAAAACGCCGGTCAAAAAGGAGGACTGCATAAATGGTCCTTCGTCCCGGGCATCACTGAGCTGATGCTTTGATTCTCTGTTACTTTTGGTCAGATCCTTCTCCTCATACACAAATACAAAAAATCATACACAGACAAAAAATCAACTTAAAGTATTCCAGTTTATTGCACAAATACTAGTAACTGAGGATGCACCAGGAAGACCACAAGTACACTAACAGTAAATGATCATACACTGCGTCATGGAGTAGAGTGGTTAGGGAGCAAGAAATGGAGGCTGGATGAACAGGTGTGTTATCAGCGCCTTCGTGGAGAAGATGACCTTTAAGTTGAAACTTTTTTTTTTAAAGATTTTTATTTATTTGACAGAGAGAGAGCACAAGCAGGCAGAGAGGCAGGCAGAGAGAGAGGAGGAAGCAGGCTCCCGGCTGAGCACAGAGCCCGATGCGGGGCTCGATCCCAAGACCCTGGGATCACGACCTGAGCCAAAGGCAAAGGCTCTAACCCACTGACCCACCCAGGCACCCCTAAGTTGAAACTTTTAAAGATAATTTGAAGCAGCACATGGATGAAGAACAGGTCAGCTGTGTGCTCCGTGTCTGCCTGAAGTGGGTCCGTGACAAGAGGCTCTCCGAGTAAGACGAAGATTGTGTTGTGTACCCAGGAAAGATATAGTCAACAATTTGGGTAAAATAGGAGTTGAGTGGGGGAAAGAGTGCTACTGTGTGGTGCTGTTGTAAAGATAAACTGGATGCGTTTCTAGAGGTCCTGGTAGACCAACCGTATGAGTTTGGATGGGAATGTATATGTCACAGAAGTGATGTGGTCCAGAATGGGAATACTGCTTAGCAAGCAGCACAGTGAAAGTGTGTGTTTTTATGCTGATATCAAATTTTGAGAAACATAATTTTATTTCATAAAAATGAAAGTAGAGGGGCTCCTAGGTGGCTCAGTCAGTTAAGCATCTGCCTTCGGCTCAGGTCATGATCCCAGGGTCCTGGGTGTTGAGCTCTCCGCTAAGCAGGGAGCCTGTTTCTCCCTGTCCCTGTCTGCCTCTCCCCCTGCGTGTGCTATCTCTTCTCCCTATCTGTCCCTATCAAATAAATAAATTTTTAAAAATCTAAAAAAAAAAAAAGAAGAAGAAAGGAAGGAAGGAAGGAAAAGAAAAGTGAAAGTAGAAAACCTGAGGGACTGGATTGGGTAAGCATACCAAGTGTGTGGTCATGTGATCACTTCTTTAGTCTGGGGAACCTAATATCTTCCTGTCACTTTCTAATTTTGGCACTCTAAGTACATAAAACATAATTATTTCATTCACGACTTGTGAATATTACCACAAGATGATTTTTCAGGACTCATCTGCTTAGCCCAAGATGTGAACTACTTTTTCCTCCTCTTAATAACAAAGACAGCAACAGCAACATAAATATTTTGCTTACTCTTCTTTGTAACTTGCTACTGGCCATTTATTTTCTTACTTCTCATATCACATACTCTCTTTTTAAATGCCTTTTTAAATGCAAATGTTTTATTCACTTACTTACCACCACGCTGTGGTTTGAATTTCTTTGCGACTCTGGCATTCATTCACCGTTGCTATTGGCTCTGTCCTATCTTTGTGCCTCACCTGGAGGCAGACTTCTCTCTCACCCATGCCGGGGCAAGATATCTCTTGTAGATGTCTCTCTTGCCCAAACCAGCAGACACTGTCTCTGATGGTGAGTTATTCTCTCTTTACTGGGCCTCTCTCTACTTTGAGCTGCCTGCTGCCTGATGTTTCACAGTGCACTTTTCTGACTAATGCCTGTAACTTCTACCCTAGATTTGTTTTTCCTTCTTTATTTCCCTGTGATTATCAGTGTTCGAAGGTTAACTTCACTTTTATCTCAAAATAATTGTCTCAGAGTGATAAACGGCTTCATTTAACGATGATCTCTCTCATAATGACACCAAATTTCATCTTTCTCCAAACTCTGTATTGGGCAGTCAGGCTCACTGCATTGCATTTCTCTTTGGTCTCCTAAAAATGAAAGTCTGAGACTGAGCTTAATTTAGGTCTGTGTCCCTCCCTTATCAATTCATATTTCTGACTTCCTATCAGTTCTTTCGACTTTGGCAGGTAGCCTCCTTTGGCCTGAGACCCAGTGACAGAATGTGTTCATCAACTGGTTGCTTATCTAACTTTATCTTTTAATTCAACTTAACAAGATCTACCAATTTCTCTTTCACTCCGTGTTTTACATATGACCGTTTCTCTCCATTCCCACTGACTCCATTTCAGCTCAGGTCTTCATTAATTTATTTTCATTTCACATCCTTCATTAAATGTTCTTTGCCTTTATGATTTTCCTGTTTTCACCCACCCACCTCACCAGATATTGAGTAACTTAGTGAAACTCCCCACTGCCCACTCATCAATCTGCAAACATTATTGAACCAATTGTGTCAGTGAATGTGCTGGTGATTCAGGAAATAATAGAGATTTTTATGAGACTTTGTGTCTGTGAAAAAATATGATATCATTAAGGGGATGTAAAAATACTTGCATTTGGAAAGTTACATATATGGTAAGGTATGTGTGTGTGTGTGTGTGTGTGTGTGTGTGTTCCCACAACAGATCCTGGCAGGTAAATTATTTCCAATATCCTGGCAGGTAAATTACTCCTAATATCTTAATTTTACAGATGAGAAAAGCCAGAGCAAGCAAAAAAATTAAATAACTTGCCACAGCACACTCTAATAAGCTGTAGGCCTGGGATTCCAAAGCATTTTATAAGAT
>PISX010008889.1:0-78981 GCA_004024625.1 Mellivora capensis
GGCGGGGGGGTGGGAGGTTGGGGGATCCAGGTGGTGGGTATTATGGAGGGCACGCATTGCATGGAGCACTGGGTGTGTTGTAAAACTATGAATTCTGTTACACTGAAAAGAAATGAAATTAATAAAAAAATTTTTGAAAACAAATCTTAAAAAAAAAAAAGTACATGTGTTTTTGTTGAAGGGGTAAGTGAGATTCAATTTTAGATAGGGAGACTAGTGAAGTCCTGGGCTCCACAGTGAAGATGTCACTGGGCTCAAAAACCAGTAGAAATGATCAATGACAGAGAGAAATCTGATGTATCTCAATGGACATTGGTAGGGAAATGATTATTAAATAAATGATTCTGAGACAATATTTTCATGTTTTTCTTTATATTTTTATTAAGTTCAATTAGCCAACATATAGTACATTAGTTTCTGATGTAGTGTTCAATGATTCATTAGTTGCCTATTACATCCAGTGCTTATCTCCTTAATGCCCATCACCCAGTTACCCTGTCACCCCAGCCCCCTCCCTTCTTCAACCCTCAGTTTTTTCCCCAGAGTCCAGAGTCTCTCGTGGTTTGTCTCCCTCTCTGATTTTTTTCCCATTCAATTTTCCCTCCCTTCCCCTACAATCCTCTAGGCTGTTCCTTATATTCCACATAAGTGAGACCATACAAAAATTGTTTTCTCTAATTGACTTATTTTACTTAGCATAATATCCTCCAGTTCCATCTATGTTGATGTAAATGGTAAGTTTTCATCCTTTCTGATGGCTGAGTAATATTCCATTGTATATATGAACTGTATCTTCTTTATCCATTCATCTGTTGAAGGACATCTCAGCCTTTTCCACAGTTTGGCTATTGTGGACATTGTTGTTATGAACACTAGGGTGCATGTGCCCCTTCTTTTCGAATGAAGAGATACATTTGTATCTTTGGAGTAAATACTGAATAGTGCAATTGCTGGATCGTAGGGTAGTTCTACTTTTAACTTCTTGAGAGGAACCTCCATACTGTTTTCCAGAATGGCTGTGCCAGTTTGCATTCCTACCAATGTTTGCCTTTCTCAGCACCCTCACCAACATTTGTTGACCACTTATGTAAAGTGGTATCTCATTGTGGTTTTGATTTATACTTCCTTGATGGCAAGTGATATGGAACATTTTTTTCATATATTTTTAAAAACACATAAAAGGTGAAATTTGTCTTCTGTCTCACATTTTTAGAAATTTAAATTAGAAAAAAACCCAAATGAATTGGCAAGTATGAATGACAACACCTCAAAAGTACAAGAAAACAATATTAAAATATATACTTAGAAACTGGAATAGGGAAGGGTTTTTAAAATAAGACCCTAAAAACATCATACCATAAGGGTAATGATTCACGTATTGGATGACTTTAAAATGACTCGAAGATACTATAAAGTAAAGGGGATTTAGAGATACAAACTTCCAGTTATTAAATAAATAAATCACAGGGATGGTAAATACAGCAGAGGGAATATGGTCAATAGCACTCTAGTAACTTTGTATAGTGACGACACTTAACTATGGTGACCCTTGCTTCATGTAGAGAATTGTCAATCACTATGTTATACACCTAATCTAACACTGTATGCCAACTGTACTTCCATTTAAGAAAAAAAAAAGGTACTCTAAACTTGGAGAAGAGGTTTTAAAACACTTTCAATCAAAAAGGAATCAGTATCCAAAACATATAAAAAGTCTTACAAATTAATAAGGAACTAACATTAAATAGAAACTGTAATAAGGAAAAGGTAAGCCACTCAAAAAGAGAAAGAAAAAAAACCAGGCATGAACAGGCATGAACAAGAGAAGGAATATGAATGGTTATTCAAAATATGAAAAGATGCACAAGCTCAACTGTAATGAGGGAAAGTAAATTTAATTTATAATGAGATGCCTTGGGGTGCCTGGGTGGCTCAGTGGGTTAAAGCCTCTGCTTTCAGATCAGGTCATGATCCCAGGGTCCTGGGATCAAGCCCCCCATCGGGCTCTCTGCTCAGCAGGAGCCTGCTTCCCCCTCTCTCTTTGTCTGCTTCTCTGTCTACTTGTGATCTCTTGTTTGTCAAATAAATAAATAAAATCTTTAAAAAAAATTTTATAATTAGTTGCCCTTCTATACCGACTAAAGTGGAAAACGTAAATAACTGTCTATACAACATTGTGGTCAGGTTATGGAATACTGGGAACTTTTAATAGACTCTTAGTAGGAGTGAATATTGGTATAATCGTTTTAGAAAACTATGTCCTCTCTCAGATATATAATTTTTTCATAGTAAAAAATAAAATATTAGGCAGGGCTTCTAAGACATAAGGCAGCCTTTGGGGCACCTGAGTGGCTCAGTCAGTTAGGCATCTGTCTTTGGCTCAGATCATGATCCCATGATCGCATGGGATAGGGCCCTGCATCAGGCTCCATGCTCAGTGGGGAGTCTGCTTCTCCCTTTCCCTCTGCTGCTCCCCTGGCTTGTTGTCTTTCTCTCTGTGTAAAATAAGTAGGTAAAACCTTAAAAGAAGAAGAAGTGGAGGAAGTGGAAGAGGAGGAGGAGAAGAAGAAAGACATCAGGCAGACTTTAGCTTTACCCACTTGAAGATAGGAACCGAGGAGTGGTGTGATCTGGCATGTGCTTCATAGGCACAGGCAGGCTGTCCACTCTTTAGACCGCATATTCTAGAAGAGTCAGGCAGAGATGCTACAATTAGCTGGGAGATGCCTGGCATTAATGTTGTAGCCATGGAAATAGTGAAGGAGGTCCAATGCTTAAACATCGAATCTGGTATGTAAGGTAAAGAGGAGTTAAGAATAACTCCACGACTTTTGCTTGAACAACTAGAAGATAGACCAGCTACCTGATGCAAACCACACATTTTCCTTTACCATTCTCTTCCATATTGTCTACTAGGCTGGTGAGAACCCATTTCCCTAGGTTTATTCAGTAATAAAGAGATCAGCATATCATTTAAATGTTCACTTTAATGACACTGGCAATCAAATTTTAACATTTCTCTAAATATGTGAGAATATGTGGAATCATAGCTACCCACTACTAACGTTGCCACTAAACCTTTTCTGACCTTGAGGATACACCAAGCAGCGTTAGGGATGAAAAAAGAAATACGTCCTGTTCACTTTGCTTTGAGATCTCCCTTTAAAAGAAATGTGTCTTTTTTTTTAAAATTTTAATAAACATATAATGTATTATTAGCCCCAGGGGTACAGATCTGTGAATTGCCAGGTTTACACACTTCACAGCACCCACCATAGCACATACCTTCCCCAACGTCCATAACCCAACCACCCTCTCTCTACCCACCTCCCCCCACCCAAGCAACCCTCAGTGTGTTTTGTGAGATTAAGAGTCTCTTATGGTTTGTCTCCCTCCCGATCCCATCTTATTTCATTTATTCTTTTCCTACCCCCCAAATCTGCCACATTGCATCTCCACTTCCTCATATCAGGGGGATCATATGATAGTTGTCTTTCTCCGATTAACTTATTTCGTTAAGCATAGTACCCTCTAGTTCCATCCACGTCGTCGCAAGTGGCAAGATTTCATAAAGAAATGTGTCTTATTGAAAGGGAAGGACCAATCTCTGGGAATTGCTGGTGTCAGCTACTTCAGGCAACAATGATTCCCTTCACTTGTTTCAAAAAAGTCAAGAGACTGCAGACAAGATACCACATGGCAACTAATATAATTAGGAGAGAAACTGACTTCTGTAGAGAAGTCCACATTCCCATTGGGTATCTTGCCAAAACATTAGGACCAACATAGGGCATGAACTCAAGACAGAAGATGGCAACTTGGGAGAGTCTTTTTTTTCTCTAAAGGGTGTGCTTCAGGGGAGAAAAGGATTAGAGTCAAGGATAAATGAGATAATGTGTTTGAATTGTTTGAGGCTGATTCACTGTTCTTAATGTAGGCACTTTTTTCCTGATCCATGTACTAGCAAAGTGCATCAGAGTGGAGTGCCTGATATTTTCTTTTATAAAAATAGACTCTTTTGAATAAATGTGAAATCAATTTTTAGACATGGGACCGTACTGTGAGTGTAGCAGGTTTTGGCAGCAACACTTTCCCAAGTTATCACCACTGATTAATGCTATTACATGGCTCATTAAAAAAAAAAAAATAGCTTTCAGGTCTTTCCTACTTGAAGTCTCTTTTTTGGCAGGGAGTGGAGGTTGGTGGCCAGAGGGAGAGAGAGAATCTCAAGCAAACTCTATACCCAGCATCAAGCCTGACATGGGCTTGATCTCATAACCCTGAGATCCTGAGCCTGAGACCATGACCTGAGCAGGAACCAAAAGTCAGATGCTTAACTAAGCCACCCAGGTCCCCCAGAGAGAGAAAGAATCTTAAGCAGGCTCCATGCCTAGTGCAAAGCTCAACACAGGGCTCCATCTCAGGACCCTGAGATCATGACCTGAGCCAAAATCAGGAGTTTGATGCTTAACTAACTGAATTACCCAGGCGCCCTTCTTCAAATCCGTTTTTGTTTTTGTTTTTGTTTTTTTTACAAATCTCCGATGGCTCCACTTTCCTGAAATTCCTTGATGGCTACCTGAGGTTCCTTACTTTTTTTAGTCCTGCCCATCCATTTTCTACCATAGACTAGGGCTGTATTCATTTTCATTGTACTTGCACTGTGTGTGTGTGTGTATGAGAGAGAGAGTGGAAGAGAGAGAGAGAGACTGTTTTCCCATCATATATCCTTCATGTGTAACCACTTATGCAAAGTTTCTATTTTAACACTAATCCTTACTGACTAAAAGTGTCTTTCTTATTTTCTAAGCAAGAAGTAATCACTTTTCCCCATATAATATTAGATTTCCTCTCAATCTCTCCTGAGTAAAATAATATAAATCCTGTTTCAATGTGGTCCAGACAAAACAAAAACACAGCTATGGTGATACAAGTCAGTAGGTGGATTCCCTGGTGGGGGCAGGGAAGAAGGTGTGGGGGTTGTCTGGAAAGGAGAATGAGAATTCTTTCTGAAATGATGGACATATTCTCTCTCTGTTTTGGGTGGTGACTTCACAGATGCATAGGATTGTAAGACTTAACTGAGCCTAAAAATGAATACCTGCACATTTTAATGTAGGTAAATAAAAGAAATAACAAGAGTAAAAAGAATATAAAAATAAATTTTAAATATTTTTCCTGTTCATCATTTTGCCTATTAACTCCTGTCTATTTAGCTAATACAGTCACTTCTTCAGGTGTCTCTCTCTTTTTTTTAAAAAATTTTATTTATTTATTTATTTGTCAGAGAGAGAGAGAGAGAGAGAGCGAGCACAGGCAGACAGAGTGGCAGGCAGAGTCAGAGGGAGAAGCAGGCTCCCTGCCGAGCAAGGAGCCCGATGCGGGACTCAATCCCAGGACACTGGGATCATGACCTGAGCCGAAGGCAGCTGCTTAACCAACTGAGCCACCCAGGCGTCCCGCAGGTGTCTCTTATTTGAAACACATTTTTGGTCTCTGCTTCCTCCAGACACACACTTAATATGTGGCAAATATAAGAAATAATAAGTAGATAATTTAGAAGTAACTAGCAGGGATCAGACATCTGAAGAAAGACAAAATTTTATTATTGAAGAGTCAAAATACATTTTATGACACCGCAGGAGTATCGTTGTGTATGGAAGTGAAAAGTGGCACAGGGAAAAACTCTCATTTGTTAGATATGAAAAACTAAATAAACATAACCACCCATCCCTGGATATGCTCAATTTCCTTGATTATGGACCACAGAGAAAGTCCCCAAAATGTTTCTTCTAAGTTTCTTTTGACTTATATATGTCTATATGCATATCTCTATTTGTGTTTTATTTATCTAAAGTTGTATAAAGAAAGAGATTTCAGAGTTTAGAAAAATTATTAGGAATTAAATACCTAAGGTATAAACATAAAAATGAGCACCTGAGATGAACTGGAAGTCAAAGTCATTGAAGCAGAAAAGATCAAAGAACTGAGAGACCAGGTTATTAAAAAAATATCTTCTAAATGAATGTGGAAAAGATTTGGATCAGAAGATACCATTATCTTTAATGATAGGGAGTTCAGATTCTAAAGAAGAAGGCATTCTTTGGAACTCATGCCATTCAAAAATTGCTTGGTGAATAAATAGGACTTTTCATAGCCATGTGTATCTGTTGGCAACAACTAAACTCAATGAATCATATTATATTGAGCCAAGAACTAAAATCACCAAGAAATGAGTCATCAGAGGTTTTAGAAGACTGCCATGAGGGGGGTATTCAGTATAGAGTTAACAGGTTGCAGAGCAACAGGGAGGAAGAAGGCAGTGGGTTGCAAGGTAGACATCCATCTTCATACTCAGTGACAAGAGATGTTAACCTCCACATGAAAGAACTCTCATGAGGTATTACTCTAAGAAGGAAACCAGGTTGCAGTTAAGACAAGATATTTTAAGAAATATTCAGAAAAAGAATATTGAACAAACACAGTATTGCGTAGATTATAATCTCTGAATGCTATGAGACACAGTAGAGGTGTTAGGCACTTCCAGAGGGACAGGATAATATCAGGTAGCATCAGAGCTTTATGGGAAGGAGAGTCTGATTAGAGAACCATGGCATGGCTTTTTTTTTTTTTCTTATTGTACTTCTTGCCATGATAAAATTCACCAAAGGAGACTGTTATGGTGAGACTCTGGGTTTGGAAGAAGGTTTGGTACTGGCAATGTTCCAACAGGATGGATATGAATGAATGATCAAGCCATCACAAAGATCAAATCAACTCAGACTGGTAAACAGCAGGTATTACCCAGAAACACAATTTGCTAATTAAATCAAGGATACATTCAGTAAAGACCCACAGGCAATGCAAGGGGAAGTTTGGACTATCAGTCAAGTACAGCACCCCAAATCCTTCTCATAACAGACCTGTACTCTGGCCAAGAGTAACAGATTTGATCTCTCATGGTGTGTATGAGTTATGTAATGGAGCAGGGAGTGTTTAAGTTATAAGACATACTTTTTATATCCAAGTAGCTATGTGGAATTTTCCATGGAGCCATGTCTCCAGATTGCAGATTCCAGATTTTTTAACTGTAAGGAATCCTGAACCAAGAGCAGCCCACTAAAAGCACTCATGGCTGAGGATGCTTCTTTTAGCAAACAAAAGCAGTCATATGTCTGGAGGTTCAGTTAACACTGAATTTAAAAGGGACTAGACTGGGACAACTTCTTGCCTTCCCAGGAGAGCTTATCTACAGTGACAGGAAAGGAACTGATCAGAAGCAGCTGCTTCAATGGCTTCCTCTAAGACAATTATTATTTAATGGGCACTTTTTCATTTTAACTTTCAAACCCGGTTATTATTTTCCCCATGAAGAGAAATGGTGAACAAATAACTGAGAGTTTATTTCCTGATCTCAATATAATTCCCAAGTGAGAGCAACACGGAAGCTTCTTCTGATTTGGAGTCAGAATGAATATGTCATCTCTGCTGACAGTGGAGTTATCAAGACTGATTTGTTTGCATTGGAATCTTTGGAGGAAATAAAATTAATTTCCTATCAGTTCATAGCTCCATTTTAAGCCTTTGAGAGTTCATTTAAAATAGTTTTTATTTTTTAATTTATTTACTTTTTAAAGATTTTTTGTTGAGAACGAGAAAGAGAGCAAGAGACAGAGAGAGTATGAGTGTGTGGAGGGAGAGGGGACAGAGGCAGAAGCAGGTGGCCACTGAGCAGAAGTTCAACATGCGGCTCGATCCCAGGACCCTGCAATCATGTCCTGAACCAAAGGTAGACGTTTAACCAACTGAGCCACCCAGGTGCCCCTAAAATAGCTTTTAAAGACAAATGCTTACTGACTGATGTTTTATAGAAATACTTATATTTGGGGGAATGACAATGTTATATATTGTTGAATATGTAAAACTGATGCAAGATGGACAGTATTACAGAAAGTTGGTAAGTGTGGGTTGAAATACTGGAAACACTTCTCTAATGTTTGATCATGCTTTTATATTCTGGTCTTGTTATAGCTACACAGTTGCTTTCTGGATTCTCTTTGGTCAAATGTGTATATATGTGTGTGTGTATCCATGCAAGCCTACTAGAGTACAGCAAGTACCATTAAAACTTATATTTACCTTATCTTAATCATTTTGTTACCATGAAGTAGCTCAGTAACACAAAGATGTCCACTTTTCAATGACGTATCTACTACAGTCAGATAAATACTAATTTTTAAACAGCGCTTTACTTAAGAGCATAAATAAGACACATCTTGACCATCAGACATTAATTTCCTGCTTTTACCAATACATGTACATACTCATCAAAATATTTTCCTAAGACTTCCGGCTGCTTCATTCTTTCTCTTTCTCGCCGCCATCCTTTTCTGTGCTGCTCACTGTTATTGACCATGTCTTCTCACAAGACTTTCAGGATCAAGCGATTCCTGGCCAAGAAACAAAAGCAGAATCGTCCCATTCCCCAGTGGATCCGGATGAAAACTGGTAATAAAATCAGGTACAATTCCAAGAGGAGGCACTGGAGGAGAACCAAGCTGGGTCTCTAAGGCGTCCCCTATCATGCGATGACACACCTGATTGGCACCATGTATTTAATTAAGCTCCTTGAAGATCATGTGTTCTATTCTGTCACCCTGTAATCACCTTTCTGCCTGGGCAATAGATACCATTTATCAGGGAAAGATTTTTCTGTTACTATAGCTCTGCACCAGTGGGTTGGTTTGGTAATAAATGTGAGGCCTTTCAGCTGTAAAAATATATATATATATTTTTTTTTCCTAAAAATACTAAACTTTTGGATATCCCATGGTCAAAAGTGTCCTTTAAAAAAAATCACATTCTCTGCTTAAAATTCTCTACATGCAAAGAATATCCAGATACGAAGATATGTAGAATATCAGAAAAGACTGATGAGGTGGGGAAATGGGTCCTAGAATACAAAATAAGAAGACTTGAGTTTTTGATTATAACACTGGACTGTTGTGGTTTGTGCCCATCAAGTGCCTTTATCCATTTGAGCCTCAGATTTTCAGTTGCTGCTGCTATTCTGTTTCGCATTTTAATCCACAGTCTGAGAGACTCACCTAAATTGGCTGTGATCCCCATCCAGCACTAATATTCTGTACTTCTGTTAGGCAGTCTATTAGGCATGAGCGAAGAGGGGTAAGCAGACAAGGGCCACACCCCCAGAGCCACTTCTAAGGGCTAATATAGTGGGGAAAGCCTGGCCACAGAAAGGGCTCACAAAACACAAGGGGACTTGCAAGAGTGGAGCATGCACAAAAAGATGCAAATTGCCCTTAAGGTCGCAGCAGAAGTTCATTAGAAACCCAAATACAAGTCATAAATAAATTCAATGACAGCAATGCCTCGTGAGTAAGCACATGCGCAGAAGCCAAAATGTCTATAACCACCAACTGTCCATCAAAAATGTCAATCAAAGCCAAATTTGCATGTACACAAAGCAGGTCTAAAAAGATGCGGCTAGAGTTTCTTGGTGCCACTGCCACTCTTCCTCTGAGAGTGGTCCACTTTTTCCCTTGAAAGTGTACTTTACTTATCTGCTCAATAAACTCTATCTCTGCCTTCCAGTCTCGGGTCTCCAATTCTTTGGTGCATCTGGGACAAGAACCAAGCAACCCAGTAACTCTTGGATAATCTGGAAAATACCATAGCTGACACAGAAACACAAGCAGGGCTGATCTTAGGAATACCGTATAGTCCGTGTCCTAAAAAGCACCTAACATGGCTATTCAAGAGTCTATCTGTTTGTATTCTTTAAATCTTTGAGTGCTTTTAAAACACGAATATCCCTGAGAACATTATTAGTATGTGTGCGAATATGTCAGCTTTCTTCTCTAGAAAGATTTTGATACAAGGAGAGTAGTAAAGATGGTTTCAAGATTCTGGATGCTCAAGGATTGTATGGGGGTAAGAACGAGAGAGGAGTCTAACCAGGAAGACAGGTGGGAGGAAATCTTTCTCCTCATGTGATTGGTGTCAGGGTCTTCATAGAGAGGAAGGGTGTGCTGAACCTTAGCCAGACTGGGCTATTGTCTCTGGCTATAGATCTGCTGCCCTTGACCCCTAAAGAGCCACAATACAGGCTATGACATTCTCTGATGAGGAGGCAGGAGAGCAAGCCTCCTGTTAGATTCCTGTTAGAATCATGAGTGGGAGCCACTAACTCATTCAAGGAAAAAAAGATAGCATCTTGTGACTCACTGAAATTTACTGAGCTATACTAGGCTATCTGGATATAGCAATTTCATCTTTCAAAAAGATTTATCAGATCTGCTGTTTTTAGAACCGCTGCCATTCATTAGGTGATTGTGTATTTCCTTTGGCTCAAGTGAAATCTCACGTATCACCTGCTCTAAGCTCACGTAACTGTTGATTTTCTTATTAGATCTAAAATGAGTCTCCAGTGACAAGGTGATACATTAATGATGTGACATCCTGATACCCTGAACAACTTCCTCAAGGCAGAAGATTTCTAGTATCCTATGCAGAGCACCGTTCACCAGCCAAAATTTAACCTGCCCGGCCCTGCTAATGTAGAATGCTACATATAGATTCACTTCTCCTCTCTTTGAATCCTGGATAAAGAGTTGATATATACTGTGGAGAACTAATCAAATGAAAATAGAACAATAAAAGCTATGTAAATTTTGGCAATATGCTACTGAGTTGTTTTTTTAAATTATTTACATAGCATTCATAAAAATGTAAGAGAAGAAAGCATATTTTAAAAATTGCTTTCTGGAAACTTCTGGGAACTCATTTTCAGCTGGCTGAACCACCTGGACAAATGTCTCTCTATAAGGTAAGAGACCATAGAGAGGCCAGAAATGTTACTGAAATTCAATGTTTCAGTTTAATGACACTGTGCAGAATGTTAAACTTCAAAAGCATCTTTGATTCCATCTTGTTTGATCTTCCTGTTTAGGAATGTCTTTTATGACATCCTGCTGGAATACCTCACATGACAGGGGACTCACCACCTTGCAGGACAACCCAGTTTATTATTAGAATTCAGCAATTAAAACTAAAATTAGAGCCACTTTCTTTCCTTCAAAACTTTGCTTCTTAATCTTTTTTTCCTTTCTGGTTCTAGTTTTGCCCATTACAATTAGGCAGGGTAAGTTTTATTCTGATACCTAATTCCACTGAATTGTTTTCTTCTCTTCCTAGATAAGTTTGTCTATTTCTTTCAGTGGTGTGCCGTCTTTCCAGGTCCTTATAATTTCTACCTGGCTCTCTCTGGACACACATGTTAGCCAATCATCCCTTAAAAAGTAGAGCCTCCAGAAATAAGCCCAAAGAGATTGGCAATGGGTAGAGTGTGATTTTTTTTAAGTTAAAAATGTATTAAATAATTGTTATAAGATTATCTTAAAACATTCACCAGGCTTTGTCTCTATTCCCCATACCACACTATCTGGTATTTTTCCTTGATTTGCTTTCCCATTGCCTCTTGCTGAACCCCATCCACTGATCCACTGGGATCTCTGCTCTCATTTCCATGAGTGAATGACACTCCCGCCACACAGGGCTTAGCTGACATACCCTAGCTGCATTTAGTGCTCCAGACCCCACTTGCTGCAGGAGCACCCAAAGAAAATGAATAATAACTGAACTCGGTATTTTCTTTTACTTATTTGTTAAAGCTCTATAGTAGGCTCTTCTTAAGACTGCCATCTGCTTAACTGTATGCTATAGCGATAGATAACTAGTGCGGGAATCAAGAACTCAGTTCTGGTTTGACAGCAGTGTGGCCATTCTTAATGCCGCTTGAAGTCTTATTTGCAGTGACATTATTCCCTCTCTTGGTATTGCCACCCAAGCCTGGAGGTACAACGGCTCTTCTCTGTCGCTCATCTCGTACTTTGTTGCTTTGTGGGTTTCCTTCATCCTCCCCATGCCTCCATAAAGAATTCATTCAGCTACCTCTTTCACTATTGTTAGTTTCCTAACAGGGAAGACTGATGACTTCTCTAAGCCACAGTCTTCCCGTCTGTAAAATCACATAAGAATAGTCCTTACTATACAGCATCACCCTGCAGGATAGTGAAATAATGTGAACATTTAGCATAGGACCTACTGATTGTGTAATATTTGTGAGATACGTATAGTATTACAGTTGTTATATTAAGAAGCGTTTACAGGGAATAGTTTAGCTATGGGAAATTTTGTTGGGAAACCTGCATAGCCCTTTCAATACGATAATTTATTAAATATCTCACTTGTGATCTTTGCTCAACAAATTCAAAAACTCAATTCTCAATATCAAAGGCAAATTGAGTACTTAGTGGTGACTCTTCCTGTCATCAGTGTCTTGTGAGAATGTGGGAGGAAAATTAAGATTTTTTGAGAAAGAAAAGTGGCACTTTCTGTTTTTGAAAGATCAACAGGAATGCCTAACTAATTTCATAGTCCTGTTCCACGGGAAAGTGGGTGTGTATTGCCAGGTGCAGTATGATTCTACCAAGTTAATATGCATTTACAGTCTTCTTGAAATCCAGTCCATGCTTGGTTCGTGTTCCCAAATGGGTAGCTCAGCTGGATTCCCGGTGTTACCATGACCATGATGTGCTCCAGTGTGGCCCAAGTAGTTATCCCTAACCAATGGAAAGATTAAGATCCAGGGGTCCTTTCTGTAAAGTTTTGTCTTTACAATTTTTCATCAATTTATGTAAGAGTATACTATCTGCTAATACTTGCTAAAAAATCTTTGTTGTGTAAGTAGTCACCTGGAATTGCTTTCCTGACTGATGGCTGCATCCCCTCTCCCCATTCCACGTATCCTGCTTCCTTTGGGAGGAGCCATTTAGGGGTCTATATTTGACTTGAATGCAGACAGTCCACTGCCCAGCACTGAACACTTCTGACATAGCATCAGTAAGCGTTCCCTCAGCGAGGGTAGTCTAGACACATTTCTACTTAGCCATCGTGCCCATTATCATGTGTGTTATACCGGATATTGAATGCATGTTCTCTGTGTTGCCACATGCATGTGTGGTTTTCAGAAACTGGAGGGGAAAAAAAAGTAAGCCTTGAAAACAAAAGAACTAAGAAAAGTAAAATCTCTATCGACCTTTGAAATCCTGCTACACTGTTAACTCTCACCTAGCACTCACGGCCATTGAAAAGACTGTTGCAGATATTGTAGTTTCCTGAAGCATCCTACATTAGACCTTCTGAATATAAAACACCAGCAGGAAGTGCTCTGGAGAATCTGTATTCCCTATTTGCAAAGCTACATGTGTACATTTCCAGCATATCACATTTTCCTAGAACAGCACCTGAGAAAACGTCATTTTGTGTGGTGTGAGAGGTGGTTAATGACTTACTCATTTGTACATGGACATCTTGGCTACAAGACTGCGTCCACCCAGACCTGAGATCTCTTTACCAGTATTTAGAAGGGTTGGCTTTATTGCTGTTGTTTTTAAAATTCAGAATTTTATAAAACAAAACAAAAAACAAAATGCTCAGCTACAAAAGAAATAAATGATCTACGGAAGTGAGAACTGTCTCCCCGTAAACATACAGTCAGCTGGATAACCACAATGTACAATGCTATTGGGTTACAAGCCATTGCCATTACAAAGTCATTGTCCTTTGCTCATAGCACTTTCTGATGTAACCGCACAAAGTAATCTGCATCTCCCTCCGTGGTGGTCACTGCTATAAGGATTTGGATATACCCCTGATCCAGGGCAACCAGTGCCTGAAATGGACTGAGTTACTATGATTCTTTCCCCTCCGAGATCCATAAATTAGACCACTGAAAATTTCAGTTGGGTTTCTATGGGCAGAGGGACTAAGCAACGAAGCTCATATAGACGCACTGCCTGGCAATGGTTCCGTGGTGACCATGAGGACGCCCAGCATGCTATATGTGACAGAAGGCAGGCTTGGACGGAAAAGAGAAGGGAAGAAATATCAGAGAAGCTGTGAAAACAATCCTTCCGGAGTCAGTCAGAGAGGAACAGAATGCCAGCCCCATCCCTAAATTTATAAAGCCTGACGCAAGGATATACATTTTGTATTTCTTTTTCCTCTTCTTTGCTTAACCGAGGGTTTGTAAGATTTTGTCCCTTGAATTTAAAAATCTTGTTTAAAAGAGACAAACTGAGTTGCTATTGGGAGGGACTGATATTATATCCTAGTATCTTTTTACGATGAAATAAAGTTTATTTGCATGAGACAAGGGTCTGAAAGTCTCAGTTCCTCATCTTCTTCTTGTCTGATGTGACTTCATTTTCTTCTAAGTGACCTATGTATAGTTCTTGTGTCATTCTTTTTTTTTAATCTATCATCTATCTATCTATCATCTATCTATCTATCTATCTATCATCTATCATCTATTTAACAGAGAGAGAGAGAGCACAAGCAGGGGGAGGGACCAACGGAGAGGGAGAATCAGGCTTCCAGCTGAGCAGGGAGCCCCATGCAGGGCTCAATCCCAGGACCCTGAGATCATGACCTGAGCCAAAGGCAGATGCTTAAACAGTTGAGCCATGCAGGCGCCCTCTTGCATCATTCTTATTTCTCATGAGAAGTAACACTCTTAGGCAAGCCGGGGTCCTTATCTATTCCTCCACAGCAACTTGTTTTAAATCCATTTAGGAAAAAATAAATAAAATAAAATAAATTCACTTAGGGATTATGATCTTAATTACTTGTGTATCCAAAGTCATTTACCATTTTCCAGTGTCCTGCAAAAACATCTGAAATTGACTATTTATAAAAAAAATTAATAGGTATGATATGCACAGAAACAAATCTCAAAACCTATAAAACTGTATAGCGTAAAAATAGTCTTCTTTCACACCTCTGTGCTATCCCCACTCACACCTTATTCCAGAGGCCACCACAGCTCTCAGACTCTTATCCACCACCAAACTAACAATGTTTTCAGCTTTCATAGTTGGTTAATTTTAATATTTCGAACAGGCACTGCACTGTGGTTCAAAAATGTAGTTACAAAAAAATCCAGAATTTTTTTTTTTCTCACCCTTCCTCAGCAGTCACATAACTTTCTCTCCCTGGGGGAAATTAATCTTACCATTTTTTGTGTACTCTTTTGGAACTTTACCAATTTTTTTTTACCAGTTTTGAGAAATAATTGATATATATCACTGTGTAAATTGTATGGTTTGATTTACATATACTATAAAATGGTTCCCCCAAAAGGTATAACTAACATCTACCTTCTCAAATAGATACAACAAAAAGAAAAAAGAAAACAAAAAGAAAGAAAGAAAAGGAAAAAAAATTCTTATGATAAGAACTCTTAAGGTTGGGACGCCTGGGTGGCTCAGTTGGTTAAGCGGCTGCCTTCGGCTCAGGTCATGATCCCAGCGTCCTGGGATCGAGTCCCACATCGGGCTCCTTGCTCGGCGGGGAGTCTGCTTCTCCCTCTGCCTCTGCCTGCCACTCTGTCTGCCTGTGCTCACTCTTTCTCGCTGTTTCTCTCTGACAAATAAATAAATAAAATCTTTAAAAAAAAAAAAAAAAGAACTCTTAAGGTTTACTTTCTTAAAATCTCTCCTGCGTGACATACGGTGGTGGTAGCTATAGTCATCATATACACTACAGCCCTAGTACTTATCTCATCACCAGAAATTTATACCTGTGGGCCACCTTCCAAGTCCCCTCTTCAAATAACCACATCTGATCTCTTTTTCTATGTTTGGTGTTCTGTTTGTCTTGTTTTTCAGTTTCTACATATAAGTGAGATCATACAGTACTAGTCTTTCTCTTAAGTTATTTCACTTGGTGTAATGCCTCCCAGGTACTGAGATGCCTAATTTGTTATGAGTTTTTATCATGGATGGATGGGTCAATTTTGTCAAATACTTTTCCTACATCCATTAAGATTGTTATATAATTCTTTTGTTTCATTCTATTAATGTGATGTATCATGTTGGTTGATTTGCATATGTTGAACCCAAGGATATGCACACCAGGGATAAATTCCACTTGATCATTGTGAATGATCCTTTTAATGTACTGCTGAATACAGATGGCTAGTTTTTGTTGAGAATTTCTGCATCTGTATCTATCAAAGATATTGTCCTATAGTTTTCTTCTCCAGTAGTGTGCTTTCCTGGTTTTGGTACTGGAATAATGCCGGTCTCATAAAATGTATTTGGGAGTGTTGCTTCCTCTTCAATTTTCTGGAAGAGTTTGAGAAGGATTGGTATTAATTATTCATTAAATTTTTGGTTAAATTCACCTGGGAAGCCATCTGATCTATCCTGGGCTTTTCTTCACTGAGAAATTTTTGATCACTGATCCAATCTCCTTTCTAGTAATTGCTCTCTTCAGATGTTCTGTTTGTTCCTTATTCAGTCTTGGTGTAGGTGGTATGTTTCTAAGATGTTTCCCATTTCTTCTAGATCGTCCTGTTTGTGGGTTCATAGTAGCCTCTTAAAAACCTTTATGATTCTCTGGCATTAGTTATAAGGTCTCATTTTTCATTTTACAATTTTGGTTTGGGTCCTCTCTCTTTTTTTCCTGGTTAGTCTAGCTAAGTATTTGTCAATTTTGTAGGTCTTTTCAAAGAACCAACTCTTAGTTTGGTTAAACTCTTCTATTGTTTTTGTTTTTGTTGTTGTCTCTTTTACTTTTTTCTGCTCTAATTTTTATTATTTATTATCTTCTGCTAACTTTAGGCTTAGTTTGTTCTTTTTCCATTTCCTATAGGTGAAAAATTATGTTGTTTACTTGAGGCATTTTTTGCTTGTTAATGCAGGCATTTATTGCCACAGACTTCCTTCTTAGAATTGCTTCTGCTGCATCCCATAAGTTCTGGTATGTTGTATTTTCTTCTCAAGAAAACTTTTTTGATTTCCCCATTTTCTCTTCTGCGATCCGTTGGTTGCTCAAGAGAGTGCTGTTTACTTTCATGTGTTCATGAATTTTCCAGTTTTCTTTTGTTGTTGATTTCTGTTGTGTCCACTGTAGTCAGAAGATACTTGGCATGATTTCAGTCTTCTTGACTTTACTAAGACTTGTTTTGTGGCCTAACGTATGGTCTACAGCCCTTGGAAAATGTTCCTTGTACTCTTGAGAAGAATGTGTATGCTGCCGTTGTTGGTTAGAATGTTCTTTTATATCTGTTAAGTCCATTTGGTCTATGGTGTTGTTCAAGTCTGCTGTTTCCCTATGATTCTTTCTCTCAGTGATCTATCTATCATTGAGAGTGAGGTATTAAAGTCCCTAACTATCACTGCATTAGTTTATCTCTCCCTTTAACTCTGTTTTAGCTTTAAATATATATATTTTTTAAAATTTAAAGGTAAATATATGTATTTGTTCCAATGTTAGATACTTACAACAATTATCTTCTTGATGGATTGACCCTTTTATCACTATATAATTACCTTTTCTATTTTTGCCATGTTTAGTTTTAAGGTCTTTTGTTTTTTCTAAGTGTAGCTACCCCTGCTTTTCTTCATTTACCATTTATTTATTTATTTTTTTTCCATCCCTTCACTCTTGGTCTGTGTGCCTTTAAGGCTAAAGTGAGTTTCTTACAGGCAGCATTGTATGGGGTTTAGCCATGGAAATATTTTATGTATATAAAGATTGTCTCTTAGCTTACCCTACCATTAACATGAAGTAGTGATATATTATGCACATTTATGTGTCCTTTGCTTTTTCTAACTTAATATATCTTTGGAGTTATTCCATGATGGCATATATAGATCTTCTCCATTCATTTTTATGGTTGGTGTTCCCATGTTATGGATTGCTTAAGTAGGCTGGTGACTGACATTTAGATTTCTTTCATTCCTTGGGAATTATTAGCAGTGTTTCAAATGTTTACTTTACATTAATGTTATGGTCATTTGTAATATTGATAGATACTACTAAATTGCATTCTACAAAACTATGCCATTTGCTCTCCAACCATGAATGTAAGTTTGTTTCTTCATAGTCCCTAATGTAATACACATTATTTTTCTATTTATGTACCTATGTATTAATCATATTATATATAATTATATGTTCCTAAAATATATTATGACATGAAATTATTTGATATATACTTTAATATTATATTATCTTTGTTCATCTGAGAGGTAAAATACATCTCTGAATTTTTGTTTTTTAATTGAGTCTTACTTTGTATATAATAAAAGTGCCCAACTCAATGAATTTTATATATGTGTACACCTGTGTAAGCACCACCGAAATCATGACATGCAACTTAACCAGTATCCCAGAATCTCTCTTGCTCATTTTCAATATCCAACCTCCCCAGAGAAAAACACATTCTGACTTTAACCACAATAGAGTCTTGTTTATTTTTTAATATAAATTATTGAATATAAACAAAATCATGTAATATGAAGATTTTTATTTCTGACTTTTTTATACAACCCAGCATTCCTACAAATGTTGGAAATTCATTATTTTACGTTGTGTATAGAATTACATTTGTTAAATATATCAAATCTGTATTTTTAATTTTGGTTTTGAAGTTTCAGAATAATTTCTATTTAAATGAGATTGAAATCTTGTTTTTTAAAAAAGACCATTTGCATTTTTAATCAACTTTTGATAAGAGTTATTTGCTTCTTTTTCTATTAAGAATATCTATATATGATTAAATATTGTTACATATATAATATACAATCATATATATATATTTAGACATTGTTTATGTCACAGCTATTTTTTCCCTGTTTGCCAATTTTCTTTTAATTTTCTGTGTGGTGTCCAAATATCTCACCTTTCTTAAATGACTTTCATCAATTTTTAAAATTCTTAGAAACATTCTCCCTTATTCCAAGATTATTTTTAAAAATCAATGCTTTATTCAGTGATTTTTATGGTTTGTCTACATTTAAATATCTGACAAACTTAAGTAGTATCCTAGTGACAAGTGTAAAGTATGAGTTCAACCCAAACTCCTGGCAATTTCCCTCCTTCAGAAGTGACTTTCAGATCTTGCCTTAGAAGAAAGTTGTGTGGATGTGATCTCTGAGTTGACTACTCATTACAACGAAAGCAAAATTCAGCCTCAGTGTGAGATTCAGGCAAGAAAAAGGTACCCCTTTTCCTCAAATGAATTTCAAAATTGTGTAACGCCATGTAATTAGACCACAAACTAGTACAAGATAATTGCTTCTGAATATTTTTTTTCACAAACTCCACCAAAATGAAACTAGGAAAAACAAAACAAAACAAAACAAAAAGCCCTTTCAGTAAAATACTACCTTTCTCCTTGCAAAAAATTCTGTGCTGGCTCTCAAATCACTTCCCTTACTGACAATGGGGACTTAAAGCAGCAAAATATCCCTAGTAATGATATATCATATATTTGAGTTTGTCATATATTATAACACTAGATTCATCAATTTCCAGCCAACCTGGTCCCAGTTATTTCAAAATAAAACCAAAGGAAAAAAGTAACTAAGCAAAAGCTTCTCAGTGGTTGTGAAAAGCCTCATGTAATCAATACATTCACCACAGAAACCAAGGAAGTGGAGGAAAGTAAAAGAGATGTAAGTCTAAAATTGCAGATGTAAGTCTGAAATCACTCTGATGTGATTTATCTGGTATAAAATGGAATAAAAAGACCCATTATTTTAACATTTAACTGCAGTATTACTCAATTTCTCCAAGCTGCTCTATCTCATGTCTAAGTAAGATGTACTTTTGAGAAGGTAGATCATCTAGAATCCATCTGTTAGCATACTGGTCATTGGCCTGTGGCCAGTATTATGTAGAATGCACAGTACTGAGAGAAAGAATGAGCTCAGAAAGTTAGAGAATGCATTGGCCTGAGCTAGAAGAACTACTTGACCTGGTCTGTAAAATATTACTGCAAGTTTCTCAAACTAGATTAACATTTTTCTTACCATATGGTCTCTCTGGGGTTCAAACTAGAGGAAAGAACGTTCTGCGTAGGGGAGGTATATTAATCATCTGCCCTTTGCTGAGGAAGCCCAATATGTAAAAATACTACGCCGCTCAGACACTTGAAGAAACGATTACCTTTCAACAAGGCTAACTTCAGGGTTCACCTCAAAGGCAAACTTCTCTGGTTCATCATCAGGACCAATCCTCTTATGAGGGGCAAAGTCTCTCCTAGAACTTAAGGAGCAAGAGACCAGTCAAGTGCAATCAGCAGAAAAGGCACCGAGTTCGACTGGGTTTCCAAGCGTGGGCACGTATAACACTGCAGGTGATACCTCAAACACTATTAGAAGAGACCATTCCTCCCCTCTGCGAAGTAAAGGCCAGTTTTGATTCACAGTATCTAATTGTGATTTTTGAAGAAGTCAATGAAAAAAGACATACTAAAAAGTTACCCATTTCTCAGTGTAAAGGACAGATGACTTGTGAAAACAGAAACAAATGAATGCTAGTTAAGGGCATGCATGTCACGGATCTAGAGGCCATGCCTGGAGCGTTGGACTGTCCTTCACTAAAGTAAATAAAGGGCTTTGTTTCATTATAAGACTGAGCCTGACCTGGAAATGAATAGTAATAAAGGAATGTTTGATTTTGAAAATGATGAATGTGATTAAGTATCAAGATCTATGCCTCTTAAATTTAATTGTCTGAAACAATCAAGTTCAATTCAGGGCAACAGACATACAAGGAAGTTAATACATTTCATGTACCGTGTAGACCCTTTAAACCTAAAAACTTTTTTTTTTCATGATAAAAATAATACAGTAATTTTGTATTCTGGGGAAGTAAACTCATGTTCCAATCTCCCTCAACCTACATGCAACCTGAAAAATACAGAAAATCTATGAAAATTAAGCTTAGTGATACAACCCCAAACTTTTGAAAAATAAGGGATCTGATTCACAGGAGCTTGAAGCCATAGGGCATGCCTAACCAGTGATACCACAGGGTAGGCCCCGCCCTTGCCTTAGGCAAGCCATCCCTGTAGGTCCCAGGTGGGAAGGCTTCCCATGAGATCGCTCATTATAGTCACAGAGGAAACAGCCATAGCTCCACAAGACAGGATGTTAAGGATTCACAGAAATTGAGACAACAACAACAACAAAATCTGAAGAAGGCCAGTATTATCATAGAGGCACAACAATAGAGAGAGATCTTAAGCTGAAAGAAATTAGATAAATCAGAAAGGGGATTTAAACTGACTACTTGAGGGGCACCTGGGTGGCTCAGTAGGTTAAGTGTCTGCCTTCAGCTCAAGTCATAATCCCAGGGTTCTGGGACCAAGCCCCAAGTCTGGCTCTCTGCTCTGTGGAGAGCCTGCTTCTGCCTCTCTCTCTGCCTGTCACTTCCCCAGCTTGTGCTCGCTCCCCCTGTCAAATAAATAAATCTTAAAATAAAAAATGATGAGACCATGAAAGGAATCATCACTAAAATTAAAACAGGATGCTATAAAACACAAATAGATGACAGGAAAAGAAATCAAATGAGAGCTCTAATGAAGAATTTAATTGATATGAAGACAAAAACAAAAGGTAAAGAGCACATTATACATAGTTGAAAAATTAATGACCAAAGATCAAACCTAGAAATTCTTCCAGAATCAAACAAAAACCTAAAAAACAAACACATTAGAATTGATAAAAAACAAAAAAGTGGAAAATTATGGAGAAAATTAAAGGTTGTATTTGAAAAGAATAATAACTTAGAAATTTGCAGTTTAATCACTGAGGGAGAGAAAAGACACTAGGAGCATTAAAAAGAGGAAAAAAACAAAAACAGTAATTAAGTACCCATAGAAAAAAGAACAAAAAATTATAAGAGCAATGTTGCTCAAGACATACCAGTAGAATTGAAAACCTAGTTAAAAAGATAAATACATTTCTAGAGAATTAATACCAATATTAAAAACAAATTTGAAATATTAAAACATACACACATACACAAAATTACCCAAAGTGTAGACATCTCTATGAAATTTTCAAAGAAAAGATAATTATCACCTTACACAAATGGTTTTGGAACAAAGAACTAGCTCTATTTTATAAGGCCTGACTTAAGGCATAGTACCAATATCAAAAATAGACAAAAAACTGAATAAAACAGATAATCATATCAAACAATGGGCAGAAGACATGAACACACTTCTCCAAAGAAGACATACAAATGGCTATCAGACATTTGTTCATCATCACTAGCTATCAGGGAGATTCAAATTAAAACCACATTGAGATACCACCTTACACCAGTTAGAATGGCCAAAATTAGCAAGACAGGAAACAACGTGTGTTGGAGAGGATGTGGAGAAAGGGGAACCCTCTTACAATGTTGGTGGGAATGCAAGCTGGTACAGCCACTTTGGAGAACAGTGTGGAGATTCCTTAAGAAATTAAAAATAGAGCTTCCCTATGACCCTGCAATTGCACTACTGGGTATTTACCCCAAAGATACAGATGTAGTAAAAAGAAGGGCCATCTGTACCCCAATGTTTATAGCAACAATGGCCACGGTCGCCAAACTGTGGAAAGAACCAAGATGCCCTTCAACGGACGAATGGATAAGGAAGATGTGGTCCATATACACTATGGAGTATTATGCCTCCATCAGAAAGGATGAATAGCCAACTTTTGTAGCAACATGGACGGGACTGGAAGAGATTATGCTGAGTGAAATAAGTCAAGCAGAGAGAGTCAATTATCATATGGTTTCACTTATTTGTGGAGCATAACAAATAGCATGAAGGACATAGGGAGTTGGAGAGGAGAAGGGAGTTGAGGGAAATTGGAAGGAGAGATGAACCATGAGAGACTATAGACTCTGGAAAACAATCTGAGGGTTTTGAAAGGGGCTGGGGGTGGGAGGTTGGGGGAGTCAGGTGGTGGGTATTATGGAGGGCACATATGGCATGGAGCACTGGATGTGGTGCAAAAACAATGAATTCTGTTACGCTGAAAAGAAATTAATTAAAAAAAGAATAAAAGAAAATACATAGCTTTTTCTACAAACATAAGTGAAATGAATCAACAAGTTTAAAATGCAAAGAACTAATAAAATTCAACAATACTGCTTATGCAAGTTCAACATACAAATTCAATTGTCTCTACACAAGAGCAACAACCAGTTAAAACTTATAGTGGAGAATGAAGTATGTCATCATAGCAACAAAATTAATGTATCATACATCTATAAAATGCAAATTAAAAATTTTATAATTTTTAGTAAGTTGTACAAGCATTTTATGAAGACAATCCAGGAAATTTATAAAAAGACAAAAAGAGTCTTCAATTCCAGAATTATAGAATTATGGGGATATGTCATTTCTATGTAGATATCAATCCTCTGTCACTCGCTCTATAAAGCCAAATAAATACCTTTCAAATTCCCATCAGAGTTTTATGGAACCTCACAACCTAGTTATAAAATTAATTGAAAGAGTAATTATGGGGTGCCTGGGTGGCTCAGCTGTTAAGCGTCTGCCTTCAGCTCAGGTCATGACCCCAGCGTCCTGAGATCCAGCCCTGTATAGGGCTCCCTGCTCAGGGGGGATCCTGCTTCTCCCTCTCCTACTCCCCCTGCTTGTGTTCCTTCTCTCATTGTCTCTCTCTCTCTCTCTCTCTATGCCAAATAAATAAATAAAATATTTTTTAAAAAGAGCATGCAAAAAATGAATCAAGAATTTTTTTAAAGCATGAGGATGGGTTGACATGATCATTTAAAGAAAAAATCAAGATATGAAACTATACAAATTAAACCATAGCATTAGAACAAGAGGAGAGTAAATATTGCTGAGATTGCTATTAATATCAATATAGGATATAGAATTGATGCATAGTCATAAACAATCACATGTGGGCATATTGGCAATCTATACATATCTGTCTTATAGTCTGACAAGTAGTTGTCTTGTTTTGCCCCTTTAAAAACACACTGCAGCACTCTCTTCTATAGCCACAACTCTACTGTATACCTTCTGATGAGAGTATAATATTCTATTCCATGGGTACAGCTTTACATTAAATAATCTCATTATTTGTTTACCACTGCATTATTTTCGGTAAGCAGACTTGTCCACAATCTTTCTACCTAATATTAGGATATAAATGAGGACTATCCCCCTGAGTGGAACTTCAGGAACAAAGATACACAAAATTTAAGTTCTACAAAAGACTACCCCATTTTCTTTGCTGAAGATCACATTTATGCTCCCACCAGCTGTGGCTAGAATGCCGTCTATTCAACACGAGCCTTCATTTGGCTTCTCCGTGTTCAGCTACATTGAGAAACTCTTTCCCCACTCTAATGTTTTATTTAAAATATCTACAATTTAATTCTCGAGGGCGATAAGAATATGACCTTATACTATTTTTTCCCATATAGCTGGATAGTTCTTAAAAAGAAGTTTGTTGATTGGTGGTTCATTTTTTCACTAGCATGAAATATTACCAGTCCTATAGCTAAAGAGCCTTGAAATCTCGAGCTATACCATATATCTGCCTAGTTTTCTGGTACAAACTCCTTTATATGGTGAGGTTTCATTTAATATATTTTAATAACAGGTAGGACTACAATATCCTTTCCATTTCCACACTCATAATCAGATTTTTTAAGAGTATCTTTTGCATTTTTAAATACTTATAAATCCAGTTTTATTTTCTAAGAAAATGCTAATTTATAGTATATTATAAATAAATGTTATATCCATTGTTAAAAATATGCCTCAGAATAAACTGAACAAAAATTTCAAAACCTATGTTAGAAAAAACTTAAAATTCTACTGAAGTACATTAAAGACAATGTAAGGAAATGCAAAGGCATGTTTTTCTTAGAACAATAGTACTGTGTCACTTATTTATAAAGCTATCGATAAATTCATTTCCACTTCCAATCAATGAGCTAATAGGTAATTTTTACCTTGATAAAATGAATATAAAATAGTTCCAGAATAACACACACACACACACACACACCACTAAAACCAAAGGAAAAGATGGAATAACTGGATTAAACACATTAAAACACATTCATGCCGTCACATCCGCAAGATGGCAGAAGAAAGCCCCCCTCATTTGTATCCCCCCTCAGCCATAATAATTTGGCAGCTATTCATGGACAAAAGTACATTTGTGAGAGCTTTGGCATTAAGATTTCAGAGACGGCAGGCCCAGGCCAGGATGGCAGGCTCACAGATTAGGGTCCTGGTTGGAGACCTAGAAACAGGGCTAACCCCTTTTGGGTTCCGCTACAGTCTGTTCAACATTGGTCCTGCCACCAGTGCCATCTGCCAAGGAACTAGCTGGGAAGAGTCTTGTGTCCTTGCGCCTCAGCTAACAGGCCCTCCAACCTCTGTCCTTGGTTTTAGGCCCCGAGGCATCCAGGGACCTGGCCCTAGCTCCTCTCAGTCATGGTCCAGAAGCAGGACTGTCCTCACAGGGACAACACGGAAGATATGCACACCCATACTCCTGAGGCAGGCCCATCCTATTTTGTCTGACTACGTATCCTGAAACTGCTCTTACACTCTACTCTCGCCCCTCTCATCTGGAGTCTGGGACTGGTGCTGACTGCTCAGGGCCTGTGCCTGAGACACACCCACCCACACCCAGGGAAGCCAACCTGTTGATCTCATTAGACAAGTGCATCCTGGAAAGGTCCTAAAGGTGCTTAGCCCCTCTCAGCCCCTCTCAGCTGCTCTCAGCCACGATCTGGGAGGAGCACTGTCTTCTCAGAGATTAGGTGGGAAGCCTGGCAGGAGGTGCTCTAGTCTGTGCCTTGGAGGCAGACCTACATGCCACAGTCCCAGCTGTGAACCCAGAAGCAGCCCTGGGATTCTTCCGCAGCTGTTCTCAGCAGAGGTCTCCCATCATCTGTCTACCCGTGGGCCCACCCTTCCTCCAGGCCAGGCAGAAGTCACCTGCATTTGCACACCTGGTAACTGTAAGGGCTGATTTAGCTAGAGCGATTCCATCTTGGATTAAACAGTCATTTTGTTGTTTACGCAGTAAAACTTAAACTGACCCTGCTCCTATGCCCCCCTCCAGGGGAACTTACTTAAAAGCAAGTCCAGGAAACCAGTAGACTGTGGTTGACCAGTCCCTGATAACAGAGCCCAAATACAAGGGCGGGTCAGGTCAGGTGGAGATAACCGAGCCCGGATGCAGGGATGAGTGGGTCAGGTGGAGACATCCAATCAGTGGAGTACGCATATTGTCTCCCTAGCTACCAAGGAGTGTGGGCCCCGCCTTTTGGGCACTTTTGGGGCACCAATTCTGACCAAGGAGATAGACTAGTTCAAATAGCTACTATGGGGTGAATTGTAATGCAACTGGCCACCCGTGTGTGGCCTAGCATGACGGTGCAGCTTTCTCTGTGTGTTACAATCTCATTGGCCACCTGTGTGTGGCCAGGCCTAACCATATGGCCTTTGCTCTATAAAAGTTAGTCCGTGAGGCTGGGGGTGGTTGCCCCCTCTGTAAGAGGCGGCCCTGAACGGTTAATTTGATTCTCGATGCTTGGCGCGAAATAAAGCTTTGCTTGACCTTCGCTTTGTATCAGTCTCGCTCCTTTGACCACGGACCCATCAGTAACAGGTCCACTATCTGTGGATCCAACAGTAGACAATGAAGCAGACCCTTGTCCCTGTGCCAGCTCTACTGGCCAAGGCCATAGACGCAGATCTGTTTATCCAGAGACCAGACAGGATCGATGGCCCTGGAATCAGGTCTACAAACCCCAGACCCCACAAGAGACAAAGAAGATAACTATATAATGATATCATCAAGATAATATAAAAGTTGTGAACATATATGCTACCACCTTTAAACACTTTAGTGTATAAAGCAAATACTCACAGTGGAAAATGCAATCATAAAAAATGAGAAAATAATCCTGAAAGTCTAAGTGAGAGTTTGGAGGTAACTAAAATACAATTCTACTCTCCTTGTATTATTGCATACGTATCACATGGAAAAAAATTGTTCCGCTATTTGCCATAGTTCTAGAAACATTTTTGCACAGTGTTTCCTTTAATTTCAAGCCCTGCTTAATCCTTTTCAGGGTTACTTTCTCAAAAAGGAAAAGTTAGAGGCAGGCCTTAAAAAAAGACATCAAGAAAACAGCAATCAGTTCTGACATTAAGGAACCGAAAATGTACAGGCTCACAAAACGATAGAGCACATTTCCTTATTTAAAAATAAATTCTGTGTATGTCCATCAAAAGACTGGAAGCAAGGTACATATACAGATAAAACCCTATGAGTCCATGAAATGTTAAAAATGCCATATAATCTGGTGATCATTACAGGTATCATTTTTGGAGTAACTCTTTAGGGGAAAAAAGTAACCTTGTTATATACAAAAAGATGCTGTTTTACAAGCGCTAATATAAACTACGTTTTTCTCAAATTGTTTCTATTTTTAATGGCCAAATTTGAAGCCTCACCAATTTACTGAAAGGTTCAAAGGAGATTATTTTGAAAGTGCTTTAAAATGTATTAAGGACAATGGGATTAATGAAATTTATTATCTAATATATTAAGAACATTTCTATATTATATATATATATTATATATATAACCTCTATCTATACTATCGTTTGCTCTCATTTATGAACAAATAAAACCCATCAGTCCTGTAGACAGGGAACCACAGACGTGGCAGTGACAAGCTCATTTACTCTGGCACCCCACACTTCAGCTTTCACTCTCCAAGGGGACTCTGACACAGCCGACTGTTGGCCTCAGCCCAGCAGAACCAGAAAAGTAAGCCCGCTTTAGAAAATACAATGTTCTTCAAGTCAAATCTATATGACATGGAATTATCCCTGTGCTCTGGATTATCTCTGCGATCACTGTCCTCCTTTGGCAATAGGAAGGGAGGGTTGGTTGAAGCTGCATCTTGTCTGTAGACCCTATTTTCCTGATCGTTTTTCAAGGGCTTTCACAAAGTTATCTTTAGAAATTGGCAGGCATGTTATTTACACTCAAATGTAAAGCTGTATTGAATAATTAAGTATCTAACCACTGCTGGCAGAAACACTGAATTTGTATGTACACAAGTGAATAAGGAAACAGACAGTAAGGGGAAGTAGCCAGCAGGAGTAGTTTACTAAATGTTTCCCTACTCTTACTTTCTGTTCTAGCTTATTTTTACGGACATGGAAATGCTAACCTAGTGGGGATCACATCCCAATATAAATGCTAACCTCTAATCACACATATTAAATGTATTGACTCCGTTATTCATTGTTTCCTTTGAATCCTCTCAGATAGGATTAAATAAAGAGTTGATCACTTCAAGATGTATCCAAATAGTCACAGAAATCTGGTACTCATTGAAATGAATAAAATCACCATGTAAAAATATTATCAGAATACTGTAATATATCCTGGTTGGAAAGCCTCTAGCTGAAGAGATGTCAATAGCAATAGAATCTTACGCACTTAAGTATAAAACTGCATGAACTTCTATTAATAAAATTAATGTGTCAGCTCTGTAATAAGATAAAAAAACCCTTAACTAGCTATAGCTTCTCCTCAATTAATTTTTCAAACTGAAGAAAACCAACAGTTTGTGTTGGGAAATCCCTCCTTTACTATCCACTGTACCACTAGGTAGAGGATTGCTGTACCACACAGAAATCTTGTAGCTTAACCCATTACTTGTTCAATGGTAGGCTGAAGAGGACTGTAACAGTGATGTTATGAGCTCTAATACCCTTCTCCAAGAGTTGGGAGCATACTAAGAAATACAAGTACAGAATCTCATTTGGAAAAAGAAGGAAACTCATTTCATGCAAACATAGATTTCTCAAACATTTGACCTTTGTGTTGGCAGAAAGGGAAAAAAAAATTAAACAGCATTTGTACTCTGTAATTGGCCCAACCTTAATGGAAGGTATTCACTAACAAAGCAGAACACCAAGCAGGATTTTTGGTAAATGGCACATTATTTCATAAAGAGCTCTGCTCAAGGTAATTTACAAGAAAGGGGGAAGGCTTACTAAAAGCTACCACTTAGGACTGTATCAAATCAAATCAAATCAAATCAATTTCAGAGCTCTCTTAAATTTTATTGATTTTTTTCAGCTTTTGTATACCATAGAGTTGAAATAACAAAAACATCTCTGAGATGTCTCAATTTTGACAGCATTTTAAACTCAATTTTTTTTCTTCTTAATTTCTTTTCTAAAAGAAAAGGTTTGCTTCCATTTTGGGCACTCTGAATACAGCAATAGAAACCATTGTACTAAAAAGTATTCTGAGAACATTTGGTATTTAACTCAAGTGTGGGCAGAAAGCCAAAGGACTTGCTCTTCTTATGTGAAAGTGAAGATGATTATAATATTTGGTGCTTGTGTTTAGGATGGTGGGTGAAGCAGAAAGAAGGCCTCTACACGTTGTCTGTGCAACAACTGTCTTTGGGAGAGTTCTGGAAAATTCTATGATGGGGTCTATCACCAATTCTGCTCTGCTCTAAGCCTTGGGACCAGGTCAGTTGACAGCCCGAAGTTAACCTCTTATCTGTTAATATTACACAATCATTGCCCTGCAATTGGCATTCTATTCATTTTCCTTCATTTATAGCTTGAGGATAATTTGGGATAATTATTACCTTTCTTGTAGTTATAAAATAAGAACATTTTGCTTTGTCACAGGCTATCTCATCAAATAGGGCTTTGACATCCTCATTCTTTTCCTGTAGAATCAAAACTCAGAGAAGCAAATCATCAGGGTTGTTTCCAAAATGTGATTATCACCACTCACTATGCACAATCCCACTAGGCCAGAGAACCAGTGGCAGGCTCTGTATCCCAGGAGAGCCTGCAAGGGTCATAAAATTGATTTTAGCCCCTCCCAGGCAAAGTCCACAACCAGTCCTGCTGGCCCAGGGGCCTGGTGGAAAACATTCACATCTGCACCTCAGGAAATCCTGAAAGGTTTCTATACTCAGTTTTAGTCACTCCATAATCTCCTAAGAGAATCACAATATTTAAAGAAATAGATAAAATATGACCTCAATAGCATAATATGTGGGAAATAGAGAAGGAAAACTGTAGTTCTTATATACAACTGAAAATAAGCTCTTGGCTTCAAATAGACTGTGAGATCCATGTTTCATGGAAACCTCATGATAATTACAAAGAAAAAAAACTGACAGTAATTACACTGTCAATTACAATTAAGATTGAGAGAAAGGAATTAAAGTATACTCTACAAGACAGCAAGAGAGGAAAAAAGGAACAAAACAAGAATACAATCAGAAAATGGTAACAAAATGGCAATTTAAAGTCCTTATGTATAAATGATTAGAGATAGTCCATGTAAATGGTAAGTAAGAGACCTGGGGTGGCTATATATATATATATAAGATTTTATTTATTTATTTGGCAGACAGAGATCACAAGTAGGCAGAGAAGCAGGCAGAGAGAGAAAGGGGGAAGCAGGCTCCCCGCTAAGCAGAGAACCCAATGCGGGGCTCGATCCCTGAACCCTGAGATCATGACCTGAGCTGAAGGCAGAGGGCTTTAACCCACTGAGCCACCCAGGTGCCCCTGGGATAGCTATATTTATATCAGAAAAAAACAGACTTTCAGTCAAAATCAGTTACAAGAAACTGATTAGAACTCTCTACAGTGAAAAGGGTGAGCAATTATAAATATATATGTCCAACACTGGAGCAACTAAGTATTTAAAGAAAATATTAACAGAACTGAAGGGAAAACCAAACAGCAGTGCAATAATAGTAGGTGACTTCAGTATTCCATTTCAACATTGGGGGGATCATCCAGAAAGAAAATTAATAAGGAAACAGCAAACCTGAATAATATTATAGACCAAATGAACCTAAAAGACATACAGAACATTTTATCCAACAGCAGAACGAAATACATTCTTCTCAAGCACATATGTAACATTCTCCAGAGTAGATCACACCTTTGGCCATAAAGGAAGCCTTAACAACAACAACAACAACAGAAACTGAAAGCTTTTCCCCTAAAATCAGGAACAAGACAAGATGCCCATTCTCACCACTTCTACTCAACACAGTAGTAAAGTTCTAGATGAGTCATCAGGCAAGACAAAGGCTACTCGAATCAGAAAATAAAATTGTCTCTGCAGATGAGATGGTGATTTATATAGAAAACACTAGAGACTCCATCAAAGCAGTGTCAGAACAAATGAATTCAGTGAAGGGGCAGGATACACAATCAACATACAAAATAAGTCACTTATTTTTTAAAAGATTTTATTTTTTTATTTGACAGAGAGAGATCACAAGTAGGCAGAGAGGCAGGCAGGGCGGGGTGGGGGGTGGGAAGCAGGCTCCCCGCTGAGCAGAGATCCCAATGAGGGGCTCGATCCCAAGACCCTGGGATCATGACCTGAGCCAAAGGCAGAAGCTTAACCCACTGAGACACCCAGGTGCCCCATAAGTCACATTTCTATACAATAACAAATATTTGAAACAATCCTTTTTATAACAACATCAAAAACAATAAAAATACTTAGAAATTTAACCAAGAAGTCAAAGGTCTCTACACTAAAAACCATGGCACTAATGAAAGAAACTGAGGATGCAAATAAAAGATATTCCTGCTTGTGGATTGGGAGAATTAATATTGTTAAAAAAAATCCATAGCACCTAAGCCATCTGTAAATTCAATGCAATCCCTATAAAAATTTCAGTGGTGTTTTTCACAGAAATGCAAAGAGTCCTAAAATTTGTATAGAACCCCCGAAGACGCTGAATATCCAAAACAATCTTGAGGAAGAAGAAGAAAGCTGGAGGCCTCACACTTACTAAATTCAAAGTATACTACAAAGCACAAAACTTATAATAATCAAAATAGTATGGTATTAGCCAAAACAAAACAAACAAACGAAAAAACCAAAAACAAAAAACCAGATATGTAGACCAGTTGAGTAAAGTAGAAAGCCCAGAATAAGGCCAGGCATGTATAGTCAACTGATATTTGACAAGGGAGCCAAGAATACTCACTAGGGATTAGACAGTTTTTACAGTAAATGGTGCTGGGAAAACTGGATAGTTACAGGCAAAAGAATTTAAGTGGATCCATAGCTTAAACCGTTCATAAAATTTAGGGGCACCTGGTGGTTCAGTCAGTTAAGCATCTGCCTTCAGCTTAGGTCATGATCCCAGGTCCTGGTATTGAGTCCTGCGTGGGTCATCCTGCTCAGCAGGGATCCTGCTTCTTCCCTGCCTTTTGCTCCCCCTGCTTCTACTCTCTCTCTCTCTCACAAAAGATAAATAAATTCTTAAAAATTAATTCAAATTGGATTAAAAAGTTAACTCTAAGACCTGCAAAAAACAGAGGAAAAGTTCTTGACATGGGTCTTGGCTATGGGTTTTGGAATATGACATCCAAATACCAACAAGAAAATAAAAAATAACCTCGTGGGACTGTATGGAACTAAAAAGTCACTTCCCAGCAAAAGTAACAAGCAGCAGAATGCATGGAATGGGAGAAATATTTGCAAACTATGGATCAGATACAGAGTTAGTATCATATGTATGAAGGCTCAAGACACAGGGAAAGCCTTGTGGATACGATTTTAAACTTAGTCTGAAAAAAAATTAAAAAAAAAAAAACTTAGTCTTGAGGGTTATATAAGAATCAATTGAGGAAAAAAGAAGGTGCAGAAGGAGAGGTGGGCACGCAGGCAGCCCAAGCAGAGCAGGTTGGGATTCAAGCATTAGTGAAGTGTCAAGTGTAGGGGTTGAGAAATAGAGCTGGAGAACTAGGTAAGGTGTCAATAATGGAGGACCTTACTTATCCCATGTTTAGAGGGTTGGTCTTTTTCTATTGATTCTGAGTAGCTATTAAAAGGTTATAAGCAGAGAAGAGTCACGATCAGATCTGCCTTTTAAATAAACACTACAGAATTAAAAGGGACGTGTGGAAGCCGTGTGATAAAAACAGAATATGGGTATAAATTATTTTCTTTTTCTTAAGCTTTCTTACAAGCTGAAAGAGAGAAGTCATAAGAGACCAAGAGATACAAACAACATCTGGCTCTTGAATACCCAAAAAGATGGTTTTCTTTGAGCGATTTTTTTTTCTAACACTGAGCAGTAGTTATGATGTTTGCAATAACTCACCCACACTTCATCCAGTTTCCCGTTTTGCCTGTGACATATATTTGCAAATAGCTTTAAACCATCAGCACTGAACACATTAGGTGCTCAATAATTACACTGTTGATCTGTTGTGGTGGCTACACAGGGTTGAGAATAAGGCATGAAGCCATGTAATAGTTGTTTTTTGTTTCCTCTGTGTGAAGTTAATTGGACGATGTAGAAATTCAATTCTCAAACTTGGCCTTAAAAAAAAAACAACAACCCTCTTTTCATCATCTCAGTAGGAAACTCATTTTAGGCTTTTTAAGCATACTTTCATGATTTTGATGAGATTACCATTATCATAATCATTATTAATATCCCTTATTAAGCTCCTGGAATACAAGGACATACCATCTCAAGACAGGAAGCTTTTTAAATAGCCTTCACCATTTTTTTTTACTGCAATAATTATAGCAAATTCTGAATTCCAAGACTCTTTATATGGTCTGGGTTAAAATCCTTAGGTCCTTTGGTTAATCGTTGTCTTCATTTTTACAGAGATGTGTTGATAGCCTTAAGCAACCAGATAAGACTTTATAAATGCACATGCACACACACACACATGTACAACTAATAGCTGCTGTAGAAATACGTATAATGAACGATGCTTAACAAGTTTTAAGGCATAGATTTCCTTTAGCTTAAAATCTGATTCCAGTCTAAGAAGCTACTATATTGTACTATATATATATATATATTGTATTATTGTATATAGTAGCTAAGAAGCTAATATATTGTTATATATATATATATATATATATATATATAACTTAAACCTGTATTATTCACATCATACAGGAAAAAATAATCCAATGTTCTTATTGAACTCTCTGTGCCAGGATCTCTGCTTTCCAATCTAGACTGCACATTGTCACTAATGAATGTAATTTCTCTGAAACACAGTTCTGGACACGTACCCTCCCACAGCTGGAGCAGTTCCAGTAGATCCCTTTCATGCAGGTGAAAAAGTCTGGCATTCAAAGCCCTTTATTGTCAGGTGGCCACACAGTTACCATCTGCCAGGAACTATTCTAGGTGAAGTAGATATAGCAGTGAAGAGGGCTGCCTTGAAAGAGTGCGTATACTGTGGTAGAAATGGATAGCAAACATGAAGAAACATGAAATATTGTTCAGACCCTTGAAGACTACGAAACAGGATAATGGTATATAATGACGCAGGAGGTACCTTTGGTTAGATAGTCAAGGAAAAATCCTGAGGAGAGGACATACGAGTTGTGTCTGAAGGTTATAAAGGAAAAAATACATGAAATCATATAAATAAATAAATGATATTTATCATTTATTCCAAATGGAAGTAGCACTGAAGCCTTTGATATGGAACAACCTCACTAAAATTAAGGTAGAAAGAGAAGAGTGGTTTGGCCAAACCTATCCTTCCACGTATCAGTTCTTCCTTCACTGAAAACCCAAACCCCAAACTGAAATATGTTTCTCACTTTTCTTGAAAAGTTGACGAAAGGGGAAAAAGAAGTGTAGCAGTAAAGGAATACCAAAGTGGACTCTTCCAGGTTCTTCCAAGGCTAGTCTTGTACCCAGTCCACTAGAGGGAGCGTAGGAAGCAGAGCACACAGAAGAGGAAGGACCAAACCAAGTGTTCAGGAAGCAAGGGATTGAGCAGAGTTTAACACTGGGCATGTCGGAAGGAAAAAAATATATCCTCATTGCCATGATTCTCAAGAGGCTGAGTGATGAGGACTGCATTTTAGAGAATGTAGTGTATCAAGAATCTTCATACTCATATTCTATTCATGATGTGATGCTTCTTGTGCATTCCAGTACATTTATCTTGTGTAACTTTATCTTGGAAATACATAAAATGAGGGAGTGTTGGGTTGTGGTATTTCCCAGATGTGTTTGAATGATATTAATTGAAGAGAGTTCACCCAATGTGTCAACTATGGTTCCATGATTAAGGGCAGTCAACTATCCTAAGAAATGAATTTTTTTTTTCTCTCAAGATATTTCATATACCACTTTCTAATATTATGATTCACTTATTTACTTATTTACTCATTAATTCAAATAAATATTGAGGATTCACCATGTGCCAAAATCTATAACATTGTGTGGGGATATGATGGTGAGCAAAAGAAACAGTGGCCTGTTGTCTTTTCTTCTGGATGAAAAAGGCCTTAACTTTAAGAATCCAGTTTCATTCCTCATTATAATTCCCTGTATTATCTGTCCACACATTCGTTGGCAAGAACCTAATAAATACTTGGAGAATACCTGAATTTAAAAAAAGGCGGGGGGCGGGAAGAACCAGAATGAATGTATACCTGGGTTCAAATGCTACATAGAAATCCTAGGGAAAGCTGCAGGCTTAGAATCTGCTGTGGAAAAGACTGGGCTTTTCTTTAACAAATGCAGTGGGATTTGAAAGGCACGACAGGGACAGTGCTTCTAAACTTATTGCTCGGCAAGTCCACAGTAGGAGAGAAAACTAACCTCACTTTGAAACCAAGATTCTTGGATGCCTTACTGATACTCTTGCTGAGTTGGACATTCTGACTCTCAGACAAAATTTACTTAGGAAGAAAAAAAAAAATTACTTAGGAAGAATGTGTTCATAAGCACAGAAAGAACCATGGGTGTCATGGGTCTTATTTGCAGAAAGATGCCTTCCAATAAAGTTATAGAGCCTTGTTCTTCCTTTAGGTTTCTAGTCCTGGGCAGTTAAAATAGTTTCACTGTCATTTTAAGTAAAACCACACCCCTCCCACATTATACTGCCCCTAAACTAAAAAGCTAAGTCTCACTATGACTCAACAGTTTGTGGTACCCATTGTCAACACAGCTGAGATATTCCACATGACATGCATGTATATGTATATGTATGAATATATATATATATTTTTTTTTTTTTAAAGATTTTATTTATTTCACAGAGAGAGAGGAAGCATGAGCAGGGGAGGGGCAAAGGAATGGGGGGGAAGCTGGCTCCTCACCACTGGACACAGGGCTCGATCCTAGGAACCCAGATCATGACCTGAGCTGAAGGTAGATGCTTAACCAACTGAGCCACCCAGGAGCCCCTTTAATACTATTGACCAACTACATCCATTTGAAAAGGCAGAGAATGCTTTGCTAGAAAGGATAATTCCCTGATCCCCAAGTAGAGAATTTTGTTCATGGGGGGGAAAAAAAAGGCATGTGCTAAAGGGTCAGGCTGAGCAGTGTCTAGTCTTGAGGGCAAGGGGTGGAGGGAGTGGGAGAGCAGCTTGAGGCTGGTCCATAGCAGCAGCAGAGCCTACGAGCCTGGCCCCAGGCGAAGAAGGGGTTCTTCTGGGCATCAGAGAGTGTGGATTTCGGTCTTACTTGCAGCCTCATGTGCTGGGAGTCCTTCTGGAATCTTTATGTCAGGGTGCAGCCCAAGGCAAACTAGGCCCTGGGGGGCGGGTGTGTTTATTGCACAATTTACTACAAAATTATCCAGTTCTTGCATAACTTAGGCTTAGTTACCTACTTTGTTGATGGAAGATTCCAGTTGTCTTACCACTGATAAACTTGTTACAGTTAAGAGAGTAAATGTGTTATTACAGATCATATACGTGATAACCCAGAAAAAAGAAGACACTTCTTCCATTCTGCCGATAAGAGGCTAAGGTTCAGGAATGCTAGATGTTCACAAGAATACAATTAGAAATCGAAAAGGACTCAAATCCAGGCTAAGAGGCTTGGAGTCTCTCTCTCTATCTGTGCTAGACCTTCTTTCCGATATGGGTAGAGCCCCAGCAGACCCCCTAATTATACTCTAACAAGCAGTGCACTTCTTCCTTTTAAGAGCAAAAGGGAGTCATCCAGGCTTATACCCATGACCACCTGCAGGAGTGCACTCGGCTTTCCTCTGGGACAGGAGGCACAGAAACAGTGGACATGTCATCTCGGAGCAGCCCCAGGTAAGGACTAAGGACGAACACTCAGGAAAGGTAGCTCCAGATCAAGACCTCTCCGAAGCAGCTGGAATGCAGTTTCGGCAGGCCCTTTTAGTTCTAAGAACCCAATACTGACGGCACACCTGGGTGTCATGGCTTCCTAGCCTAGGGTACAACAGAGAGACAGCAAGAAGGGCAGAGTCAGGATTTCTCTGTTCGGATTTGCTACTTTGAGTACCACCATCGTGGTGTCACGTTCCATCCTGTCTGCGCCCTCTTTCCTGAGGACTTGAACGGGATAATCTATTTTTTTAATTTTCACGTGAAGAAATAAAACTCACGGAAGCCAATATGACACAAACTTCAGATTCCCGAAAGACGTGATATAACCCAGCTTCTATTGCAGAGCTGAGATTTTATGATAAAATTAGACTACCTAGAAAACAAATTCGGCATCGACTGAGTTCAAACGGGGAAAGTTCACAGCAACCTTCTGATTGATGTTAAAAGAAATGCCAATGGTTCAGGAAGTAGAAATGAAACTGAAGATGGAAATGCAACATTAGGCTTTACAACAAGAGCCTGGTGAGACTGGCCATGTTTCACCTCAAGCAGTAAGCACTGGCGACTGTACTCTAACTAGACCCTTCTTTCTGAGTATTGTGTCCCTTGGGGCAGGGACCAAAGGGGCTGAGGGCTTCTGTGGTTCACTGCCTTACCCCCTCATCACCAGACCTCGGTTTGCTCTCAAGTGAACATTTCTTGACTCCCTTTTGGGCATTGGGTCATGAAGGAACCTCATACCAGGGCACAGAGCAGGGCTGGGGCATTCTTGAACCTGGTTGCAACTTGAACCAGAACAGTGGATTTCTCTGGAGTTCAGGTACCTGCCCGTGGGTATTTTTCACATGGAGAGCTTTCCTTAAAAGCCCAACCTATTGACATAAAGGATTAAGGATTTGTAGCAAATCAGTGGAAACTGAAGTATCCAGGTAAATCGGGGGAAAGGACCTATTAGAAGTGTCATGATTTTGGGGGCACCTGGGTGCTCAGTGGGTTAAGCTTCTGCCTTCGGCTCAGGTCATGATCTCAGTGTCCTGGGATCAAGCCCCGCATCAGGCTCTCTGCTCAGCGGGGAGCCTGCTTCCCCCTCTTTCTCTCTGTCTGCCTCTCTGCCTACTCCATCTGTCAAATAAATAAATAAAATCTTAAAAAAAAAACAAAAAAGAAGTGTCATGATTTTTATTCCATTGCCCTTCAACCTCATAATGTAGCATGAACATGGTCAGAGGTAAAGAAGCCCAAAGTAACCAGGCTATTTCCCGAGGGCACAGATGCCTACCATGGGGACCTTTCTCTGTTAGTTTTCGGTTCATAAGACACGTTTTTCTTATATCAAAATTTGACAGTAATCGGAGTGCCTGGGTGGCTCAGTGAGTTAAAGCCTCTGCCTTTGGCTCAGGTCATGATTCCAGGGTCCTGGGATTGAGCCCTGCGTCCGGCTCTCTGCTCCGCAGGGAGCCTGCTTCCTCCTCTCTCTCTCTCTGCCTGTCTCTCTGCCTACTTGTGATCTCTGTCTGTCAAATAAATAAATAAAATATTTTAAAACATTTTTTTTTTTTCAGAGTAAAAACCAGCATGTGTCTGTCTGGCTGCCCACTGACTGATCTTGGTATAAGGCAGAGGTACTCATTACTATGACTATGAAGGGGGTAGAGCAGGAACTTTCCACTGCGTGCGACATCAGAGCAGCTCTGCCAATAGAGTCTGACCTTTCCATCTGAAGTTGTATGTGTGCTAAAACATACGGGATCAAACAGGAGAAGTCTGACCAAGCAATACAGAGATCCAAGGCCAGTGAGACCTCCGAGATGAAATTAAACCTAAGGGAGGACGAGTCTGTACTTGGGCGCGGGACCCCACAACCGCTGAGCATTGGGGCAGAGGCAGTCTGAGCTCTGCATCTCAAGTGCCGGCTGACACCACCTCAGGAAAAACAACTGTGTGTGTGTGTGTGTGTGTGCGTGCCCTTGTACATCTGTGTTGCCGTGGTGTGATAATCTTAAAGGCAAAGAGGTGTAAGAGTTGGGGCTCAAGATTGCATTGACTGAGCTGGACCCTGGGGCCACTCTCCAAGTGCTGGGAGAGTCAACAGAGATTTAACATTAGCACCAGATGCAGCAAGAGGGTCCTGGGACAGCAGCGAAGCTATACAGCATACAGGCCATTGTTTCATGGCGATGCGTTTTAATCGGTAGCCCTAAGATCCTACTTTGGCCATGGTGGCCCTGGAAACAACCAAGACCAGCAGACCAGGAGGTCACATCTATAGCAACTGGCTTTGAGGAACATCCCTGTAACCCCAATTTCACAGCCTGGATTTTTCAGTGCAAAGAAGAAAGGAAATGCTGATCTCTGTACAGAACCTGGGGGAATCCATGGAAGAATTAGCGAAGAGAACGCAGAAGGAAAAGAACATACCTGTGGCTAACCTGCAAGGTACTGTCATTCGACTGTGCTGTAAATTTAGGCTTTGTTACAGATTGACATCTGAGGATATAACAATTACTCTATCTTATGGACTGGTTTGTGCCTCACCACCCAAGTTCACATACCACAGCCTTGACTTCCAATGATGGTATTTAGAGATGGGGCCTTTGGGAGGTAATTGGGGTTGGACAAGGTATGAGAGTGGGGCCCCCCCATGGGATTGTGCCTTATAGGAAGAGACACAAAGGGCTTGTTCCTTTCCTCTCTCCACCTGTGCACAAAAAGGAGGTCTCCGAGCAGGATGGTGGTTGCCTACCAGCACAAAAGCCACCACCTCAGAATGAAGCCCATTTTGTTGCCACATTGATGGCAGACTTCCTACCGTCTAGAATGCTGAGAAATTTCTGTTGTGTTCGTTCCACCCAATCTGTACTATTTTGTTATAGCGGCCTGTGCTAAGATGCTACAGAAAAAAATTGTGATTCTTTACCATATTTGGGCAAATAGAATTAATAACACTAATTGCAAAGCACTGTGAAATTAGCTCTGAGTTTGTCTCTTTCTGCTTCTCTAGCCAGAGACTGAGACAAATTCTTCTTTTCATACATCATTTACAATTTGCTACAAAATTGTACCACATCGGAATGTTTTTATAATGTCAATGCAAAAAGTTTGGCCTATGCACATGTGGAAGCTTGGTAAATTGATTATTTTCATGATTTAAAGTTTAATGCTCTTTTCTGTAAAGTCAGTATTGTAATTGACTTTATTATCATCATTGTTCATCATTCCTCATCATTGTTTAAATTAGCAAACCTGACGAATATAAAAACAAGACACAGGTGTAAGAGTATTGTTTACAGATTTGGAAAGACTTTGGGATATTTGAATGTTCATTCAGTTTTACAATCATATCACAAGCAGCATAAATGAGCAAAGCACAAAAGTAAGACAGACTGTCGCCTACACCCACTTTTCACACTTCCATCTGCCCTTCTGAGTCTGTAACGTTTCATGTGATTAGTCCTCTACTGTAATTTATCAGTCTTGGCAAAGATTAATGACAACCAGAGATCATGCTTGCCCTGGGAATTGTTATTTACATTTATATCTCTAATGTTTGGCTAATCATGAACCCTAACTGAAAAATAATCTAAACCTCACAGTTGTCTTTGGAGTTTATTGTGATACTCACAATCAGGGTCATAAGAGTGTCGTGGAAATAATCTGAGATGAAAGAAAAGGCAAAGAGAGAGCAAAGCAGGGCAAGGGGGCTAAGACAAACAGGTGCCCAAGTAAGGGGGTGAGGGAATTCCAGAATTGCAGAGAGGAGATCTGTAGAGGACGATTTCAAGCCCCAAGTGATTTGATGGCCATGAACTATGGTCCCATATATCTCATGACAAGAAGCATGATTGACCCATGGACCCAGGTGACATACTCAGAAATCCATTGATGTGTCTTCTTTGGGGCCATGCTTCCCACCAGGTGCTTCCAGCCAGTGATAGGGCACTTAGCCAGGCCCTATCTCCTCCTGGGAGATGTGAGGCTCCTATGACTGGTGACTTTGGCTCAAGGGCTCCTTGTTGGCTTTGCTAAAACCATCTTTGAACTGCATTATGGTCTAAGACATTTCCTACTCAAATTTCCTTACTACTTTCTCTCTTTCATAGAAATTAGACTTCTATCTTCGTTTGACAATTCTCTCCATCTCTTCTGACTCCCTCCTGATTTTTCCTCATAGGTATTTTCTCCAATAAATTTCTTACACAGCTACAGTATGATATGTGCTTCTCAGAAGACCCTGTTTCACACAGGCGGGAAGCTGGAGATAATAAAATAGTGTTTCATAATAAGATTCTCTGATCCTCCCTGTTAGCAAGGCTATCAGCTGCCCATATAGGAATTTTCTACAAGATAACTAAAGCTGAATCTCCAGCATGTGTCGAGATGCTATTTTGCATATTAACCCCAGTGTGATGCGGGTTTAAAGAAGCAGGTATGTTTGGAGCCTGGGCAATCAAAGCAGTTGAGGAAAGCAGGAGGTCCATTATGACCCTACAGTAACATCCATAGATAAGCCAAGAGACAGGGAAGAAATGAGCAGCTGAGTCCATCTAAGAGGGAAGAGAGGTTCATTGCCTTTGTTTTTTCTTCTTAAGATTTATTTGAGAGAGAGAGAGCGAGAGAGCGAGCACTTATGAGTTGGGGGGAGGGAAAGAGGGAGAGAGAGAAAATCCTCAAGCAGACTCCCCATTGAGCTGAGCTGGGGGTGGGGTGTGCAGCTTGATCCCAGGACACTTAGATCATGACCTGAGCCAAAATCAAGAGCCAGCCACTTAACTGACTGAGCCACTCAGGGGTCCCTCATTGTCATTTTTTCAAATGCCAAACTCAAACTTAGGGTTTTTCTCTCCAGTCTCATTATCTTGGTAGAATATTTTGTTTTTATAAATGGAAGGTAAGCAGTCACATCAATAGTAAATACTTACTAAGCCCTTGTATTTGCCAGACACTTTCACTAAATGAGTTCAACTACAACCTCATGTGGCAGAAATTATCCTTACTGCTCTCTAATAGGAACTGAGATGCACAGAGGTTAAACACTTTGGCAAGTTTCCATAGCTACTAAAAAACAGAGATGGAATCCAAATTTGGACAGTTGGAGCCCAAAGTTCTTGTTAACTTAGCACTAAGGCATGTGTCTCAGAAGTTATACCTCCCAATTATAAATTGTGGGGGCAAACAAATTAGAATTTTCAACTATCACATACCAGTTTGTTGTAGGCCCGCTGTATATGAAATGTCCAAGATAATCATTATCTGGAACTTTCTGTAGCGCCTACAGTCCCAATGTTTCTAGAAATATTGCAGTGACACATTCCTGAAGACAAACACCTGCTTGGCACAGACCACTCAGCCTTGAAATCAGCCAGGACTTGACTGGAATGTATCCTTTTAAATTATGTATATGTTATTAACATATTATGCAAATTTGCATGGTTTATGAACAGGTTTTTTTTTTTTTTTCCTGACAGGTAGCCCAACGTTATTTTTTGTTTTGTTTTTTGAATAATGCTCAAATTAACTGGAGTGAAGAGGAAACAAAGTTATATGTTTTATAAAAGTGTGAGGTTGAGAAACGACAAAATATGAAAATATTCTCTCAAATGATCTGAATCTCTTCGGTTCAAATTTTTTAAAAAGAAAATCTCAGTTTTCCCCTCACTGGTCTTCAACTTTCCCTCCATCTTTATTTCTGCCTGAAAACAAGCTGTTATAAAAGAAAATACACTTTATAGTATATCTTTGTGTATATTTGTTTCTGTAGATACAAAATCCTAATTGAGAAAGGAAACTAAATGGATAAGGAATAAAATAAATATTTTGGGATTATTATTATTAACAGATCAAGACACTTAAAATGCATAGTTTTTCTTTGAGAAAAATTTCAATGTGAAATTTCATTGCCTTAAGTTCCTACCATGTAATTGTGTATTTATCTGTCCTTTTATTAATTTTTGTTTTAATGATAATTCTAAGACACTATTTAAAGTATATTCTGAAAAAGTGGTGGCAATGTCTACATTTATCGTCTACAAATATACCACCTTCCTAGAATGCACTGGCAGGAAATAATTCTCCACCCTTCCTCCCAGTCTCTGGTCTTCACCTTTATTCCACATCAGTAGGCTTTGTCTTCAGGCATGAGATCAGAAATGATGATTCTGAGTAACATTGAGCCTCTAAGGTGCTTACCCCTAAGTCAGGTCACATGCCACGAGGGGTCCAATGTGGCCATGACATCCTAAGTTCTCATTTTGGTGATTCTTTCCTTCCACAATACAAGAGAGATGAAATTCTCATTGAAAGGGAACTCAGCCCAATTATATCCGTTCCTTCGCCAGGGACTTTATTTAAAATAAAAAGAAGTATTATAACCATAAGCAATGTTTGTCAATTATAAGTATGTAATTTCATAGGTCAATTGGACATCACCAGACAAATTCTTCCAGGTAAAAATTTTAATAAAGCCTATGGTTGTCTACCGCAGAGTCTCTTGAAGTAAATCTGAAAAACCAGGAATTTTGTAGTGAAATACTATATTCCTTAATGAACTGGGAAATGTGGTATGGGTCATTTACTAATGAGTGCAATGTTTAAGAAAAGTCTATTTTGCAAGAGAGCAAGGCTGGGTCTTTTAAGGAAAAAGAAACAATTTTTAAATAATATTTTGGAACTACAAAACAACAAATGTGAGAAGAAAAGGTGGTGGGACTCAGAGGCTGCCTCCCTGACCTGCTATAAATTCGATGCCTGGATCACATCACACTATTAGAACAGCACGGATTTCCATCCCCAACCCCAGGGCTTTGCAATTGTCTATTTCCATGAGATGACCCATCCTTTTACCCTTTTCTTCTTGCCACAGGAACTGGCCCAAGGGAAGGAGAAAGAAAGAATCCCATGTATTTGGGTTTAGGAGAAAAAGTGAAAAAGACAAGGAAGGTAAAAGGCAAGTGGAATCTTCGATCTTTTGGTTTTTATTCACTCAGAAGAAGTGAATATTTAAATTTGTCAGAATCAGAGCTACTATTTCACAGCCCTTTAAGAAGTCAAGTCATGATGGACCATCTATTTGTAAAGGAATCTCAGCTTGCTCTTTGAGGGAGCTTCTGTATTTGCTCAATTCACTTTGTGATCTGGCTACTTAGGTTTCTCCCCGCTCCCACCAGCGAAAATACTCATTTAATGGACTAGAAGTCCATTAAAGTATCCCACAAACTCATTGTTTCCGAGGTATAAATGGCTGTGGCAATTTTGCATTCTGATAGGGAATTAAGCCAGAAATGTCTATCGTGAATATCTTCAGTGAATATCAACAGTTTGAAATTTGTATGGTGGAATTTTAGGCAAAAGGGGCTGGTCAGTGAAGAAGAAAGTTTTATTTTGTTTTTAATGTAAAAAGAGCAAAAAAAGAAAAAAAAGAAAGAAACAGAAAGTTGCCTCCCACCCCGTCGTGGTAGGCAAGAAGGAACTTTAATGAAATAATAATGGTCATTTAATTATTATTGACTATTTTCTGCACAGCTTACTAGGCCTTCAAATAAAATATATGAAAAATTAACAAAGAAATACTTGCACTTTCTCTTTTCTTCTACAGCTATGCTACACTTCCCAGCCTCCCCTGAAGTTAGATGTGTCCATATGACTGAGATCAAGGCAATAGAATGTGAACTAAAATTACTCCTAGGCCTAACCTATAGTTTTGCCTCATCTTTTCCCCCCTCCCTATCCACTTGAACTGCAGATGATATCCAAGGAAGCTTTGGGAGCCATCAGGAGAATACCAAATAGCCTTTATCAGCTTGGTTTCTTGAGTACCAGAAGAAGGCAGCCCCATGATGTATTTACTCATTTAGTACTTCTATTAAAAGTAAAGTTTACCCCAAAGCAATCTGCAGATTCAATGCAATGCCTATCAAAATACCAAGCACTGGGGTGCCTGGGTGGCTCAGTGGGTTAAAACCTCTGCCTTTGGCTCAGATCATGATCCCAGGGTCCTGGGATAGAGCCCTGCATCTGGCTCTCTGCTCAGCAGGGAGCCTGCTTCCTCCTCTCTCTCTCTGCCTGCCTCTCTGCCTACTTGTGATCTCTGTCAAATAAATAAATAAAATCTTTAAAAAAAACAAGTATTTTTTACAGAATAACAAAGAACCCGAAAATTTGTATTCAATCAAAAAAGACCCCAAATACCCAAAGCAATCTTGAGAAGAACAAAGCTGTAAGTATCATAGTCCCAGAGTTCAAGATATGCTACAAAGCTATAATAATCAAAACAGTATGATATTAGCACAAAAACAGACCCATCGATGGAAAAGAATAGAGAGCCCAGAAATAAACCTATATTTATATGGTCAATTAATCGATGACAAAGGAGTTAAGAATATACAATAGAAAAAAGACAATCCTTTTAATAAATGGTGCTGGTAAAAATGGACAGCTATATGCAAAAGAATGAAACTGGATTAACTTTTTAAACCATACACAAACATAAACTCCAAATGGATTAAGGTCCTAAATTTGAGGCTTTAAACCATAACTCCTTAAAGAAAATATAGGCAATAGTCTCTTGGACATCAGCCTTACCAACATTTTTTCTAGACATGTCTCTCTAGGCAAGGGTAGTAAGAGCAAACAAACAAAATAAAACAAAAACAAAAACAAAAACACAAAAATACCCAAACCCAAACAAGAGAAGCAAACAAAAATTATTGAGACTACACCAAAATAAAAAGCTTTTGCACAGCAGAGGAAACCATCAACAAAACTAAAAGGCATTCTACTGAATGGGAGAAGATATTGATATTTGCAAATGATATATCCAATAAAGGGTTAATATACAAAATATAAAGAACTTACACAACTCAACACCAAAAATAATAAATCCAATTAAATTATGGATAGAGAACAGGAAAGACAGACAGATGGACAATGGATACATGAAAACATTTTCAACATCATTAATTATCAGGGAAATGCAAATCACAACCACAATGAGATATTGCCTTGTACCAGACAGAATGGCTAGACTAAAAAGACAGGAAATAACAAACGTTGGTAAGGATATGGAGAGAAGGAACCCTTATGCATTTTTACGGGGAATGTGAATTGATGCAACCATTGTGGAAAACAGTATATAAGTTCCTCAAAAAGTTAAAAATAATAATTCCACTACTGGCTATTTATCCAAAGATAATGACTATACTAATTCAAAAAGATATGTGTAACCGATGTTCATTGCAGAATCATTTAAAATAGCCAAGTTATGGAAGCAACCTCATGTCCATTGATAGATGAATGATAAAGAAGATATGACATGTATAACAATGGAATATTACTCATCCCTAGAAAATAATGAGACCTTGCCATTTTTGACAACATGGATGGACATAGAGAGCATTATGCTAAGTGAAATAAATATGAAGAGAAAAACAAATGCCATGTGATTTCATTTATATGTAGCATTTAAAAAACAAAACAAGTGAACAACAACAATAAAAACAAACAAACAAAAAAATAGAAATAGAATAATAAATACAGAGAACAAACCAGTGTTGGCCAGAGGGGAAAGGAGAAGGAGAGATAGGTGAAATATGTGAAGAGCATAATAAGGTACAAACTTCTAATTTTAAATAAAGTCATGGGGCTGAAAAGTACAGCATAAGAAGTAGAGTCAATAAGATTGTAATAACTATATGGTGACAGATGATAACTATACTTATTGTGGTGAGCACAGCACAGTGTCGAGAATTGCTGAAACTCTATATTGTATACCTGAAACTAATGTGACATTTTATGTCAATTATACTTCAATTAAAAAAGAAACTTTAATAGTTTATTCAAAAAACTTCTATTAAATTTGAATCATTGTAGTTTCTGGAGTCTAATTGTTATGAGAGCCCAGCATTCTACAGAGTGTGGCACTGAGTCAGCACAATTATTTTTATTTTTATTTTTTTTGAGTCAGCTCAATCATAAAAAAACCTAGTAGTAAACTTTTTATTCCTCCTCTTTTACCAATAGAATGTCAGACCTATGTTTTAAGTGACTATAGCTGTCACAGTTTCTTCTGGAAAAAGAGTTTCCAGACTTAAGCTTATTGCATTTTAGTTTGAGTGTGTCTATTTTACCATTTACTATATTTCCTTAAACAAACAATTTGAGAAAATAAACTTATAAAAAGCATCATATGGAATAGGCTACTGCTTAAATAAAACATAGCATGTAAACAAAAACTCATCATTATTATTCTTGCTAGTATATTTATGTCATGGAGAATGAGAACCTTTAGTAATTGCAAGTGTAGCTAATACTTGCAGAACATTTACTGCACACCAGTTACTTTAGAAGCATTTTTACCTATACCAAACCATTTAATTCTCATAATAATTTTGAGATATTGCAAAGACTTTTGACACCAACCACCTACAACGGTGAGAGACATCACAGAGGAAGGGCACAGTCCTCCCCAACACTGCCCTCCCTTCAGGCATCAGTCTGGGGGGGGGTGGAGGGGGGGCTAGGCCATTCTTACTTCTGACCCACCACAAATTCAGAAATTCCTACTACCTCCTCAAGTTCAATAAATTGCAAGAATATGAGGAATACAATGGCAAGAGACAAGATCCTAGGTGATTTTTGATTCCTAGCCAGTTAATTAGACATTTGGGTAGGGTATAAAGTATAACTATGCAAGGCAACAATAAAAACATGAAGCATGATGACTAAGGCATGAAGCTCTCTATAGCCTATTGAAGAAAAAGAACTACAGGCTCTCACAAACGTACTCATTTCATGTAACTTTCCAAATGTATAATATAACTGTATAGTCACATATAAAATGTAGGAACTATAGTTAAGAGAATTAAAAAAAGAAATATGAGGTAAATGATAGGTCGTTCCTGACTTTGCTCCCCAGCAGAAAACTATTCATGCACAACACACCACTGGGAGAACCTTAGAACACAGAGTTGAGGCTGAAGCACACCCCCTGCTCCAGCAAGACCAAGACAAACTGCATTAGAAGGGTAAGAGGAGGAGCTCCATTCTGATTCAACTGCCCCTGCTATAGTCTAGAAGAGTACCATGCTTGGTTCTCCCCTCAGACTATGGTTCCTCCAGTGGAGAAAGAGAGCACAGGATAGACATTCAGCTCCTGGTCCTCACATTGTGGGTTGCTTCTTGGGAACATTCACTTTGGTCTCACCCTGTGGGGACTGCAGGAAAATCCATGCAACTTGACCATAGGGAATCTGGCTGGGATAGAGAAGTCGGGGGAGGGACTTGAAATGACCAGTCCTTAGATTTTGGCAGACTGGGTTCCTACCTGTCGTGCTCACGTACGATTCCCTACCGGCAGCTTCTCATCTGCAGAACCAAGACGATGGTGCAATCTGACCAGGAAACGTGGTGGGGAGCAGGCTTGCCTGAGTGAGGTCTTCAAACAAAGAACTTCGCCAGCTCTGGAGCCCTGTCAGCCATTTCCCTGCCCAGGCAGTGTTGCTGAGTCATAGTCTGGCCCAAGGCTGAGGGTAGCTTCTCAGAAAGCCTGATGGGGAACAGCTGGAGGCTGCAGAGCCCAGCAGTGCTTGCGCAGAGGGTATGGCAAGCAGAGCTGATCGTCCACAGAAAAAATGCAGTGGCACCATGTGGCCAGGGAACTTGGAGACTGGGTCAGCTTGAGTCAAGAGCACAATCTAAAAGACTTGCTGGGCTTGGAGACCTCCCTGGCCGGCCTCAACTTGGCTAAGGAGCTAAATCCTAGCCTGGATTGCAACTGAATAGCTCCCAGCCTCTCCTGACCAGAAAGCCTGACTGGAAACACCTGGGAGGCTGCTCGGGGCTGACCTCCAAGTCCTGACCCCATCAAAACACTGTCAGATCTAATCAACAAACTCAGGTTGCAGGGTACAAAATTAGCATACAAAAATTAGCTGTGTTTCTATCCAACAATGAAAACCTGAAAAAGAAATAAAATGATCCCATTTGTAGTAGCATTAAAAATAATTATATACTTAGAATTTAATATTTAGAATTTTAAAAATCCTTGGAATTAATTTAACCAAGGACGTAAAAGATCTCTCTACTGAAAATCATAGACATTGATGAAAGAAATCGAAGAAAACAAATAAACGGAAAGGTGTTCATGGATTGGCAAAATTAATATTGCTAAAATGTCCATACTATGGGGTGTCGTTAAGCGTCTGCCTTTGGCTCAGGGCATGATCCCAGAGTCCTGGGATCGAGCCCCACATCCAGTTCCCTGCTCCTTGGGAAACCTGTTTCTCCCTCTCTCACTCCCCTTCCTTGTGTTCCCTCTCTCGCTGTGTCTCTCTCTGTCAAATAAGTAAATAAAATTAAAAAAAAAAAGATGCCCATATTACACAGATTTCTATAGATTCAATTCAATTTTATCAAGATTTTAATGGCCTTTTTTAGGAAGGCCAGAAGTAGAAAAAAATCCTAAAAATTACATGGCTTCACAAGAGACCCTTAATTGCCAAAGCAAGCCTGAGAAAGTAGGAGGCATCACACTTACTGATTTCAAGCTATATTATATAGCTGTAGTAACCAAACAGTATGGTAATAGCATATAAAACATAAAAGCAGACACATAGACTGACAGCACAGAGTCAAAAATTTAGAAATTAAACCATGCAGGTATGGCCAGCTAATATTTGACAAGGGATCCAAGAATACTCAGTGGAGAAAAGATGTCTTTTCAATACTTGGTGCTGAGAATATTGGATATTCTCATGTAAAAGAATGAAACTATTCCTCTATCTTAAACTATTCACACAAAAAAAATAAACTCAAAATGGATTAACAACCGTCAATGTAAGACCGGAAAACTATAAAACTCTTAAAGGGAAACACAGGAAAAAAGCTCCTTAACATGAATTTTGGCAATGATTTTTTAGATGATTCTTAAACCACAAGCAGTAAAATAAAACATAAACAAGTGGGGCTAAGTGAAACTCAAAAGCTTCTGCATAACAAATGAACATTTGTTATGTTCATATGCATAACCGTCAACAAAATAAAAAGACAACCTATGTAATGGGAAAAAAAAATATTTGCAACCCATGTATCTAATAAGGGGTTACTATAAAAAGTATAAATAGAACTCCTACAACTCAATAGCAAAAAAACAAATTAATCCAGCTAAAAATATGCAAAGGACCCCGTAGGCATTGTTCCACAGAAGTTACACAAATCACCAATAAACAAGTGAAAAGATACTCAACAACAGGAATCACAAGGGAAATGCAAATCAAAACCACAAGGAAATACCACCAGGAACCTGGTAGCATGGCCACCATCAAAAACACAAGAGGCAACAAATGCTGGTGTGGATGTGGAGAAAAGGAGACCTTCGTGCACTATTATTTGGATTGCAAATTGGTACAGCCACTCTGGAAAACAGGAGGGAGAGTCCTCAAAAAGTTAAAAATAGAACTACCAGATGATCCAGCAATTCCAATTCTGGGACTATATCTGGAGGAAATGAAAACACTATGTCAAAAGGTATTGTTAGGTCTCCCAATAATGGGTCCATGATTAAAGGAGTGAGACTGATATAAAGCGAAGGTCAAGCAAAGCTTTATTCTGTGCCAAGCATCAAGAAGCAGACCAAATGTTCGGGGCCGCACCTCTTACAAGAGAGGGTGAACTTTCTCTGCTTCACAGACTAGCTTTTAAGGGCAAAGGCCATGTGGTTGGGCCTGGCCACGCACAGGTGGCCAATGAAATTGTAACACACAGAGAAAGCTGCACAGTCACATTAGGTCATACATAAGTGACCAACTGAATTACAATTTACCCTAGTAGATATTTGAACTAGCCTATCACTTCGGTCAGAATTGGCACCCAAAGGGCGGGGCCCATACTCCTTGGTAACTAGGGAGACAGTATGCAACCCCCCCACTGATCAGATGTCTCCACCTGGCCTGACCCACCCTTGTATTTGGGCTTTGTTACCTGGGACTCGTTTCAGGGACTTGTTTTTCAGTAAGTCCCTTGGGGGAGAGGGGGCAGGGACAGTTTAAAGGTTAAACAACAAGGTTATTGTTTAACCTGGATGGAAGCGCTCTAGCTAAATACCCTACAGATACAGGTATCTGTACTACCATGTTTATTGCAGCATTATTTACAGAGTAGCCAAGATGTGGAAATAACCTAAGTTGTTTTTTTTAATCTTTTTGATGTGGAATCTTAAAAGAAAAAAAAAAAAAAACAAAGAAAGAAAGAAAAAGAAAAACCAAACACAAAATAAGAGATCATATTTGTTCCCAGATGTCAGAGGTGGGAGGAGGAAGAATTAGATGGACCAAAGTTTCAATTATAAGGTAAATACATACTAGGGATATAATGTACAACAGGATGACTACATTTATGCCTGTTATATGAGGTACATGGAAGTTGAGATAATAAATCCTAAGAGTTCTCATCACAAGGAAAAAAAAAAATTTTTTCTATCTACACAAGATGATGAATATTGACTAAACTTATTGTGGTAATCATTTCAAAATATATGTAATTTAAATCATTATGCTGTACACCTTAAGTTTATATGCTACTGTAAGTCATTTATATCTCAATAAAAATGGAAAAAACAAAAAATTAAAATTTATAAGGAAAAATCCACACACCAACATTTTTTAGTCTTAAGTTACCATATCATTATGGCATAGTAATAGTATAGGTGGAATAATGATAGTAGTAGTAATAATAACAATTGGCAGAAGAAGAAAGAGTTGAATAAATTATAGCACATTACTGTCAAAAATGTTAATGTGTTTCAGACCTTGTTAAAACTTACTGGAATGCAATTAGGGAGTGTACAAAAACAAACAAACAAACAAACAATCCAGTAGTATATGTGGGGTTTAATCCCCATTTCAAAGAACTGAAGTTGTATAGGTAATGATGGGAGAAAAACTACATTTATGAAAATGTTCATTGAAATGCATCATTTACATTAGCATAAAGCTGGGGACAGTCTAAATAACAGTAAAATGGAGCATGGTTGTACAAGTTATGGTATATTCACTCCATGCAATTTTCCATGTAATTTACAATGCTGATTAAGAAACAACGTAGCATGAAAGAGTTATAATAGTAGGTCAAAAAAAGTAGGATACAAAATTACGAGTTATACCATTATTCTAGAGCTTGACAATCTTGGCATTGCCAAGTAACGTTTTTATCATTCTCGTGGGTCTAGATGGGACAAATAGATTGTGACTATTGTCTTTTAACCTGCTGGTTGGCTATGGTTTGCTACACTCTTTCCTGCTATCTATCCACACATTCTGATTGAGGAAACGTGAGTAACACTGGCAACTTTTGAATTAGCTAACTCTATGAAAATATTTAAATTCCCTTCTCTCTAAAATCTTGATTAATGACAGTTCCCTCAAATTGCCGCCTGAGCTCATCACCTTGTAATGAATCCTGTCCTGGGCACGGGATTCCACATCGAGACCCAAATGGACAAAGTAATCGTGTGGTCCCAAACACTCAATCTTTGAGATTTTTCTCCCTGTCACAGTGGGTTACTGAATTCTAATGCAAATACCATCCCCCCAACCTCAGCAGGCAGATTAAATCCCCATAGGTCAGGGTTCAGAATGCACTTGCTTCTTCGAATTTGACACAATGATTGTGAAAACTCAACTCTGACAGGATTGGCATGTGAGGAAAATTGATGAGGGCAGAACATCTAAGAAACAGAAGGAGAAGAGGCATGCCCAGGATGGGTGCTTCAAGGACATGCCAGAACTCAGCCCGAAGCCCTGAAACATCTCTATCAGTAGTGACAGAACCAACCCCTTCCTGCCATCAAGGTAGGACAGCTTAATTTGAAACAAAGAAACCAAGGCTGGTGCTGCAATTCAAAGTATGACCTTCCAAGGAGAAACACTGGATATGGACCCAAAAGACACCTTTGTCTGTGAAACAAGGATGCCAAAATGTCTCATTTATCAGCTACAGTTTATTGATAATAAATTCCTTGGGGTGGCTGGGTAGCTCAAGTCAGTTGAGCATCTGGCTCTTGATTTTGGCTCAGGTCATGATCTCAGGGTTGTGAGATCGAACCCTGAATATTGGGCTCTGCACTGGGCATGGAGCCAGCTTAAGATTTTCTCTCTCTCCCTCTGCTCCCACCACCACACACTCTAATAAAGAAATCTTTAAAAAAAAAAAAAAAAAAAGCTGAGTAAAAGGTTGCCGGCTATCAGATATGTAAGAGAAGGGACTGCTCATTAAGGGCATATGAAACAGTCATGCCTGAATAATAACAGAAGCTAGTTAAACTGAATAGCAACAATCATGGAACGCCTATCCTCTTTATGAAATAAAATTTCTCTGGAGAGTTTGCCAAAAGCCAGCAGTTTGCCTCATACAAAACCGCTTTTCTAAAACCGAGATCTCAAAAGACCAACTTCAACTGTTTTCTCTGAAATCAGATTTCTTTTTTTCCACCTTCTGGACCCCCATTGATTGTTGACAACAGCAGTAGGAGTCTAACTGTAACTAGGTATCTCTGTAAATACGTCATCGGGCCATATGCCATTATTCTCTCTTCTGTGCATATCCATCACATCTTAAATTATTCAATAGCAACAGACTTTGCACTAATGTAGTCACAAGACTCTAGTCTCAAAGTCAAGATATGTTTAGCAGGAGGGACACTCGGAAAATTTAAAAAGATTCTCTGAAACCCATTGAAAAGAGATGTGTTTTTCTCAACCCATCATCTTTCTTTGAAGGAACTAACCAAACGGGCAATTATCTTTAATTAACCAGACAGTAATGTCTTATCTTACACTGTTTCATGAAATAGACCAAATGTGGTTTTGGGAACAAGACTTCGGTACAAATACTAGCTCTTCCATTATGCACAGAGGGCCATTAACTTCTTTAGCACTGAATAGTATTTATCCTAACACATAGTTTGATTTTTATTTTTCTCTCCCTACTAAAATGTAAGCTCCATAACAACAGAGCTTTTTGTCTATTTCTGTATTGGTGTATCTGTGTCTTACATCTGTGTAAGATCTGTGGCTACTTTGTGCATATTAGTGGAATGAGTGAGGAAGTCACTCTCCAGAGAATTCCAGCTTGCCCTACCATATGGAGAGAGCGGTAGGAACATTATGTATGAGGAAGTAGAAATACGCACCCAAAAGATATTGGTAATACAGTCCTTGACAGGATCAAACATAATTCTTGAATTTATAGAGGTTATATGATAAGCACTTTTACAAATCAATGTAAAATTCAAATAACGTTTTAACAATTCATGCATGTCTGTAAGTTTCACGTCTTAAGGAAATACATCATGACCTATGGGTGATTTAAAAATTAAAATAACAAAAAAACAACCTCTCAATTTTGACAAGAATTTTGTCAATCAATCAAGAAGGTTTTTTTTTTTTTTTTCACGTTTACCCTTTGGTTGAAACTATAGCCTTTAATTTTGAAATCATACCCTATTTAATAAATCACATCAAACTTGGCACACTAAATAACATTGTTTCAAATCAACCGGAAAGCTGAGAATCTTCTTCAAGTTCTGCATTCATTATATTACTCAACAATTATTTATTGAGTGCCTAGTATGTTCTCAGTATGAGTCTCAGAAGCAAATGAAAAAAATGTATTGAACAAAAGAGGAAAATATCCTTCTCCCATAAAATTTCTCCTTTCAAAATTTTATTTAAGATGAAATTTTAAAACATATAAACAAAAACATACAGTAAATGCATAATAGATTAGTATGGTATTAATTGTAAGAAAGAATTCAAAGTGAATGGTATGAAAATGTAAAGTAGATTTTTTTTTTTTAAGAGAGAGAGAGAGCAAGCATGCATGCACACACGTTTGAGGGGAGGGACAGAGAGAGAGAGAGAGAGAGAGAAAGAATCCCAAGCAGGCTCCATGAACAGGAAGGAGTCTGACAAGGGGCTTGATCTCACAACCTTGAGATCATGGCCCAAGCTAAAATCAAGAGTCAGAAGCTTAGCTGAGCCACCCAGGTATAGTGATAGTAGATATTCTTTTTAGATTGGATAAGAAAAGCCTCTTTGAGGAGGAGATTTTTTTTTTAAAACACCTGAATGAAAAAAGGGAAGGAGTTATGAAAGTAGCTTTGGAAAGAACATTCTTGTCAGAGAAGACAGCAAATGCAAAGGTTCTGCATGGGAAATGCTTGCTTTGTTTGAGGAACTACAAGATCAGAGACAGAGGCAATGGGAGAAGATCAAGTTGTAGAGATTATCAGAGGTCAGATGAAATTGGATCTTTAAGGCTGTTGTCAAAACATTGGATTTTATTCTAAAAATAATGTGAAACTATGTAAGAGATTTTTATCTTTAGGATAGCACTCTGTCTCCACTCTGTGGATTGGTTCCTAGAAACCGGAGATCCAGGGGGACCAAGCAGGAGGCTGTTGCTATATTCCAGGTGGGAGAAGATGGAGTGTACTGAGAAGGTAGCCATGGACGTGATGAGGTCAGATTGGGGATATATTGTGTAGGTGAAACTGACAGGTCATGCTGATAGGTTGGTGATAAGAGGTGGGATGTGAGACAGATCCAAGAGGACGCTCAAGAGTTTAACATGAGCTCTTGGGAGACTGATAGAGCTCTTTACTGATATGTGGGGCCCTGAGGAAGGAAAGGATTTGAGGAAGCAGAGATCCTTTTTGGACACCGAGCCCTGACGACTAGTAAACATTCAGTGGAGGTTTTGAGTGAATTATCAAATAAATAAATGCAGGAACTAAGGGAAAGTCATACCTGAAGATATAAAGTTGAGAATCATCAGGGTAAAAAAATGTTCTTTAAGGCCTGATACTAAATAAGATCACATAGTGTGTGTTAACAGAGACAAGACAATGTCTAGAACTAAGCCCTTGGGTTACTCCAACATTTAAAGGTTGGGAGCCTAAGGAAGCTCTGGGAAGAAAACAAGCTGCAAAGACAAAACAAACAAAAAGTAAACAAACAAACAAAACCAAAAATCAAACAAAAAAAACAGACTCAAGGAAAATCAAAGTGGATAGTATCCCATAGTCAAATGAAGAAATTACTTCAAATAGAATAATAACAAATACTATTGAGAATAGATTAACTATTATGGGATTTGAAGGGACCATTCTCAGGAATGTCCTCGCTGGTTACATTATATATATGTATTACATTATATGTGGTTACATTATATATATGTACAAAAATATATATATTTTTGTCTCATGTTCTCAATACTTGAAATATAATGTATTTGAGCTCATTTCTTGAAATTCACTTATGGCAAGCTTTCTAATATTATTTTACTTCAGCTATTTAGCACACTGAAACTTCAGTTTTGTCAACACTATTGGCTTTGGATTGGAATAATGGAAATCAATAGACTTTAAAGAATTTGTACAATCCGAAAATTCATTTGTATACTTAAATCAAGATTATAATTAGGTCAAGGGTTTTTTTTTGTTTGTTTGTTTTGTTTTTTTGTTTTTTTTGGGTGAGAGAGAGCATGAGAGAGGAGAAGGTCAGAGGGAGAGGCGGACTCCCCAAGGAGCTGGGAGCCGATACGGGACTCGATCCCGGAAGTCCGGGATCATGACCTGAGCCGAAGGCAGTCGCTCAACCACCTGAGCCACCCAGGCGCCCAAGTTATTTTTTTTTTAAGATTTTACTTATCCATTTGAGAGAGAGAGCATGAGCAGGGAGGAGGGGCAGAGGGAGAGGGAGAAGCAGATTTCCGGATGAACAGGGAGCCCCACAGGGGCTTGATCCCAGTCCCCTGAGATCATGACCTGAGCTGAAGGCAGATGCTTAATCCAGTGAGCCACCCAGGTGCCAAATTAGGTAGAGTTAAGTACCTAATTAGGTAAGAGTTAAGTAGAGTAAGTTAGGTAAAGGAACTTTGAGCTTTGACTGGATGAAATCAATTCATTGTCCTAAATTGAGAGTTTGATAGTCAACATTAGTGCATGAGATAATGATACAATAAGGATAGAGGTCCAGATGAACGATCCCCCTAACTACTCAAGGAATGAGTAATTTAAAGAGGGAAAAATCATATCCCAGTTATTTCCTAATGAACTATTTCTATGAAAAATTTTCCTTACTCTTTTGAAGACTTGGAAATGTGGAAGAAATCTATTAACCTCCGAACAATAAGTAATGACAAAGGACAAGAGTTTACAAGAATGTCTTGATGATGAATGAAACAATCCATGATATCCTACTAACATCCAGTAAATGAGGTGAAACAACACATAATATCCTACTAAGATCCAGCAAATGAGGGCAATGGTAAAGAAAATAAAGTAAGAAGTTAAACCACACTATTGGTCATGCTTGATTAAAAAGATTTCCTAGTGAGTTGAGTCCTTCTGGAACAAGAACTTATTGGAGTTATTAATTAAGGTATTTTCAGAGTCTACATTAAAATTATAAATGTGAAGAATACCATCATGTCTATCTTATCACTTACAGAATGCATTCCAGAAACTAAACTTTGTTAGAGCATTTCAAAATACTGTTTGTTTTTGAAGCTACAAGAAGCAGAAGAACTTCACATAGTATTTGTATAATAGGTTTCAACAAAGAATACATCTAAAGAACTTTTAAAATCATATTTATTTTTAGTTTGAGGAAACAGCTTTATTTTATAACACTAAAATTTTAAGAAATAGTCTAAGAAATCCCAGCCTTTAAATATATAATATAAATATATACAATAATAAATAAAACTTTAAATGCATTTTAAATTCAGTAGTGTAAAATACAGAATATTTCCATACCATTTTGCTTTCGATTTTGTTTTTATATTTGGTATGTTTTTGTTAGAAATGCATGATTAATACTCTTATACCATTAAGCATTTTATTGAAAAAAATATTATTGCATTGAACTACAGTCCAAGTATTTACCTAATAACCTAAAAAAGCTACTTTGCATGTACAATAGTGCAATTTACTTAGCCACACTATAATTTAAAAAAAAAAAACATTTTTTACGGAGAATACAAAATAATATTATTGGATTATGTTTCATATTGCCAGACTATCATCCAGTTTAATTACAAAGTAAATACTTTAAATAGAATTGAATAAGGTAGGAATTTTTTTTAAATGGCTACATAACCAATTTACATTATCAACTATTTTATAATCTCTCACAAATAGAAGAAACTGACAATTTTGAGCATGGTGGGAAGGAAATCTTTCTTGAAGCTGATTGTTTCAATAAGTGACTATGTTTTGAAAAACACGATTTTGAACCCATCTTTTGAACAAACACAAAGGTCTACAACTAACGACTAGAGTATATTCATTAAAAACATACACGTGTATACATGTATACACACATGTATTTTGTATTTCCAATTTTCCTGCTTTGTGTTTCTGCCAAAATCATCTTGCTGTTTAAGAAGGGCGGTGAGGTGCTAAAAGGAAGGGAATTAAGAAAGTGGATCGGGAGGTTGCCCTCCAATACAAAGCTGCATAAAATGAAAAAAAGACCCTTTGGCTTATCTCTCCAATATTGGTTTATTCTAAACCCTACCGATTCAACCACTGCTTCCATTTTAATATAGCTTAATCCAAAGCAATACAACAATCACCTTCAAATGTCTACCTAATAGAAGCAGTGGATAATATTTTTGCTGGAATGAAATGATAACCTTTGAAAATCCTCTAGACCCAGGTTTAGTGGCTGGGAAACTCATATTTTAGTAGGAAACTCCTATCTTATTGAAGTAGTTTCAGTCTGAGACACAAAGGGAAGTAAATTCTTTTCTCTACTACTCTATGGAAGTGGTCACTCACTTGCTTTTTAATCCTTTTTCTATTTTCCAATGACAGCACATGTCTCTTCAGGAGTTCACTCATTTAAAGATTCAGAATTAAATCTCTTCATGAGTCCTGCTAAGCCAGAGATAAGCACTAGGCCAATTTTGCCCCTAAGTACATTAGCTACATACACTGATGTGTGAGATTTGGGTTTTTTCTATTGTGCTTTTAGAAAATTGGATTTGACATTTACATAATTTTTCTTCATACTGCTTAACCATCTTTCTGAAAAACTTGTGGGGAAATTTTTAGGGAAAATTGAAAAATGTGCTACCTGTTTGAGATGACCAGCAATGTTATTTCACTAACAAGGAAGCAGCAAACTCCCCACACAGCCTGGAGGGCATATGAATGTTTCCCTCATATGTATCTAAAACACTGGAAGAACTAGCAGTCCCCTAAAGGCTGCACCATATTCATATCTCCCATTAGTGTTCCAAATGCTTGAAAAGCATGATGTTTTTGAATCGTTTAAAAGTATTATAGTCAAGGTTAGAAACCACGTTGCTGCCTTCACTGGAAATCGTGCAGGTAAGCAGCAACTTTGTGCACAAAGGAAATAGCCCAATCCAGCAATGGGATCCTGAGTACTTTCATTAGTTAAATACTCCATTCAATGCGAAAGCTTTGTAGGATTAATTTCTTTGAAGATATTTCTATTCAGAGAGAATGGGGAGATTCTAAATCCTGGCAGAAACTGAGCGAAAATATAAACTGTTAAATCCATGTTCTATAAATGAAACCAAAAGTTTAGGAGATCTCTCTGAGAAATGTCTGTCTAAGGAAAAAAAGAACCCTGGGAACTTTCCAAATTACTTCCTATATTCTAATCATTTCTTATGTTTTATAACATAACATATATAAACATACGTATAACATATGTGTTACAACATATTAAAAAAACATATGAACACATAGAGAATCCCACTGTCTTCTTTCTTGCTGAATTTGGTAGGGAATTAAGAACATGAACTTCCCTGAATTTCCTGTTCTTTGTACAAAGATTTGTTTTGTTTAACCAGCTATCGGTGGACTGGTTCTTAATGTCTCAGAAAAATATATAGTGCGCATGTGCATATGTGTCTATATATGTGTGTGTAAAGATCTCACAGACTCTTTTAAAACATTTTCAGTTTTTAATTAAGCATTTATCATTTAAGACAGATACCAAAAAGTACTTCAAGGAGCCAAGGGTGGAGAAATAATCCCATAAAGGGAATTGCTCCATAAATATCAGACTATGGCTATAACAACCATTGAATGCTGAAAATCAACTGCCAAATAATTGTGTAAATGAAAGGAAATAATCCTGAAAATATCATCCATCACAGTGACACTTTTTTAAAAAAAGGATCCATTTTAGAATTTAATGTATATTTAGAATTCTATTTCATTTTTTTCTAGAGTGTGTTTCACTTAAGTAAAAAATAAATCGTTCAGGCCCATACTCACTAATTGTAAGAAAGTAAGAGGTTGGCTCAGAATATTCTCCATAGCAGGAAAGGCATTTTGAGTATTATCAGAAGAAAAAAAAATAGTCCTAAACTAAGCACTATAAATCAGCCACCTGAAATTTGGAAATTATCCTAGAGGATAATTGAATAGGTCCTTGTTCACAAGCAAAATTCTAGTAATCCTATTCCAAAAATCCTTAAGCATTTTACTCAACCAAATTTGCAAACGTTCTTGAATATTTCAGTGATGGAAATTTTACAACTTTATACAAATAATTTGTCAAGATTTTCTTCATTTTGAATCAAAACCTACCTATTTGTAGTGTGTACCGTCTCCACCCTAGAGAGAATAGAGATGATTTTCCACAAACACAGCTCCATGCTGCTATCTGGATATCTAAAGTTAAGAAGGTTAATTCTCATTTTCTTTCCTCACCAAGTGTTCTTTTCTTTGGAAAATACGTATTAGTCTTTGTTTTTCACATGGCATCTACCAGGTTCTGTTCTATAGAACATTAGTTCCATGAGATGGTCCACAGGGGGTAAAAAATGTCTCTGACATTATTATTTTTGGAAATTCAATATAGTCTATCCTCCTCCTGGAAAAGTCTGGTAAATATTGCCTGTCAAATGGTCTGAGATATGTTGAAGTAACAAAATAAACCAAGTAACCCAACACCCCCCTGAAATATATGAAAATGGATTTATGTCAGTTAATTTTTGTTTATACACAAAAGTCATGTTATTTGTGAGTGTAAAAACTTAAGATTGATTTGGTGTCCTAATTAGTCAAAACTGCCATTTATGGACACAGTTCAGTTTACCAATAGCTCTCTTAAATTGTGGCCCAGAACAACACTGAGTTTTCCACAAGTGGTGTATTTTTCCCCAAGTGCTAAAAGAACCCCCTTTTCCAATTCTGTATAATTCCTTTAATACAACCTAATGCCTCAGAACTTTTTCACCAGACTTTCCACATCATTGGGTTATATGGCATTTATAATCTACTATGCCCTTCATCTTATTGATGAATTGGAATTAGGCTCTATGTATATAAGATTTTTTAAATTGAAAGTAAATATAGGATCTAACATCTATTCATGCTAAATTGAACCTTTCAAATTTTGCCCTATTTTATGTTTTTAAAATGTTTTCACATTGTAGTTTGCCATTCACTACATTTGCTAGTCCTCCTGGGTTTGTGTTTTCCTCCTCTTTGGTACACATTGTTCCATGACTTTGTCCATGTTTTATGAAAGTTTATATGACAGAGTACAAATACAAAGCCTTATAACCAATCCCTACAACCCTCTCTCCAGTTTGGAATTCATCTAAGTTTTACTGCTCTCTGGGTGTAATTGTTCCACTGTAAAACACGTTTATCACACAGTGCTATTATCCATAAGGATAGTTTTAAGAATCAGAAAATGTCTCTGTGTAAAACTTCCCATGTATTTTACTATTTTTTGCCCCAACCACTCCACCACAATGTCTCCAGTCAAGGCAACAGGTGAGCACTACATAATTTTCTATCCTCTTCTTAAGTCAGCAACATGTGACAAAATCGATTATCCTTGCTTCTTTGAATCACTTTTGTAATTTGCCTTATGTAGTCCTGACATTTTCCTATGTAACTTGAAGTTTCACTGTGGTTTCATTGTCTTGATTTTTTCCTACATAACTTGAGATTTTATCATGTCCTCATTTCTTAGTTCTTTCTTCACATCCATTCTTAGATGTAAATTCTAAGGGGCTCCGTCTGGAAAACTTCATCTACCCTACCTACCCCTGATGATAGTATGCAAGCCAATGGCTTCTATATACTTACTATATGTGGATGATTCCCAAAAGTGTATTTCATTTTCACACCTCTACTCAAACTTCACACCCATATATCGAACTACCAACTAATATCTCCACTTCTATAATTTTAGGAATCTCCAACAGAGTATTTAAACTGACCCTCTCCTACCCTGACCCTCCCACAGTGCCCCCCATTTCCGTCCACAATAAATCCATCCTGGTGCAAAGACTATTATGTTATTTCTAATTCCTCTCTTTGTCTTACACCCTATACTCAATATGAAGCACACTTTCCCAGGTCTAGTGTCACAATAAATCTAGAATCTCAGCACTACTCAACATTCCCACCAGACTATGGCTGAGCACATTACTTTGTTCTCTTGTCTGCCTCCAATCTACTAATCAGCCTCCCCATCCCCACCTTGAATCTCCTGGAGATTATTCACAGTGCAATAACTGAATGACCCTGGCAAAGATCCAAGATGAAGCAATCATGTTTTCCCTGTGGAAAAATTCTCCAGTAGCTTCTCATCTCTCAGTAAAAGCTAGTCATTCTAATGGTAGACAAGATCCTACTAGATTATCTTCCCCAGCAGTAAGCAGCAAGCGGAAGCAAAATATTAACTTCTTTTGATATTTCCAATAAATGAGATATTAAAAGGACATTAACCTAATCTCTGTTGATTTTGACTCATGGATGTATGGCACTTTAAAAATTATTCTAATGTTTACCCCATTCAGTTTATATTGGAACATTTAAAGGACTGTTTTTCTCCTTATTGGAATATTTTGTAATTGTAGATTTCCACATGTGATGTCACAACTTATAATTTCTCACTCTGTGATATAAGTTATCTCTTATTTAAATGGTGAAGTCTCTTTCCCAAAGCCCAAGATAGCATAGCCGGAGAACATTGTCATCACTGATAATACAAGACAGTCATTTCCATGCCATCAACTCATATCAATCTGTCCTTGTTAGTCAAAATGAAGTGCTCAATAGAGATTTTCTGGTCTAACCTCCGGAGAGATTAAATTGTCACAAAGACAATTACAAAAATTAATCAGGTACTTTCTTTTTCATAATAAGACTTTTAGTGTGTTTCCATAATTACTCTGTCTTGGCTCTATGTCAACTTTATAATCTGTTTTAAGAAATTGTCATCCACATTATTATTTTTTAATCTGCTGGTCCAATTGTTATTTTTTTTATAATAAATATTCTATTTATTTCACTTCTATTACATTCATCCAGTGTTTCTTAATGTTCTTTTATAATGATTTTTATGACATTCCATGCAAATACAGAGGGCTTTTTTTGCTACTTGATGCCTTTCCTGTATTTTTCAATTCTTTCCAGGTAAGTTAGACATTCCTACTGCCATATCTCAGTCAAAATCCCCATCCTGCAACTTTCTGATGATATCTATGAAACTACATAAATTCTTTACATTACAATTTCAAAATCATGTTATTTCCTTTTTCTGTCTCTGCCTATCTGTCTCTCTCCCTCTCTCTCCCCAGGATCAAAGATATCCTTTCCTATCATTTACTAAGAATTTATGCTTTCAACTTCATTTTCCTCATCTGTACAGAGGAATGATAACATTCATCTCAAAATACATTTGTGAAGATTAAGTGAAATAACAGAACAGGTGTTTAGCCTGACTCTGTCTGATGCACAGAGAAGTTCAGTGAAGATGGCTCTCTTCCCTATGGAACAAGGCTGAAGAAGACACCCATCTCATGTAACAGAAACACTGCCATCATCCTACATGCAGTAGATGGCCAATCACTCCATTTCTGTTTAGTTGATTTTCTCTGAAACTTGTATTATAGGAAATGTGCAGTCATACCAGTTTTTGTTTCATTTTATGAATATAAAATAATAACTCCAACGGGAGAGCCATTCAGAATACTGATGTAACAAATGCAATTCTGTGGGTCAGGAAACATTTTGAATAAATATTTAAGATCACTTGTAAAACTATGCAAATGGTGATTTTATTCAGCACCATTCGCTGTGTTTTACTGATATCTACTAAATTGAGTAAAATACACAAAGTAATTTATAAGACTTTCTCGATAAAGATCATGTAAAAATTCTGACACCTCCAAATGTTCATCTCTCTACTTATACATAATTTTGGGTGAACACAGAAAGATTTGTTAAGTAGAAGAATAAAGAAAACTTAATATTTTAATCCCTGTAATGTTTGAAAGATTAAGCAATATATTCAAAATGGTATTGAGTGTATTTTATTTTTTATTTTGCATTATCAAATACTAGTGATAGCTTATATATGTTTTCTTATACAAAAATTAAACATTCTTAATTTTATATGTTGATGATTCTTACAGTTACAAATTTCTCTTAACACAGATGTACGTGAAACGAAGATAACCCAACTTTTCACAGAAACTCAATGATACAATCTGTGTAAAGATTGTTTTTCACTGAAGAGTAATTTTTAACTTGAATTAATCAGAAAATTTCTTGCCATCTCTTATTTCCTGTGAAAATATAAATTATTTTAATTGAAACAGATTATATTGATTGAAAGCTTGGTCAGTAGTTAACCATAGGAATTATTTTTGATAAACAGTTTAATTCACTGACCTTTTATTAATACCTGATGCATAAAACCAAATTTGTGATCCATTCATTCACTCGTGCAGCCAACACCTAGAACATATAATATTATGTTCCAGTTTATTTTCTTTGTAATATCAATGACCTGCCTGAATGTTTTGTTATCATTTTACAATATTGTGTGAGAATTCATCCAAACATACCTTTAACATATTTCCCTCTACCCTTCCACAGAGTTATTTTAAATTTGTTCTGTTATTTAATCAAGTTAAAAGAAATTCTTAAAATGCTCCTGTTTTGATATTGGCAATTCAGTTCAGATTTGTATACTGGTCACATTTTAAATTGGCACCAATATTTAAAATCTTAATAATAATCAGATCACTTTAAATATACCATTTTTGTAGGTAGTGACAATGTGTTTTATTATCCGCAAGAGGGGCTTTTACACCTGTTAGTTCAAGTGCGCTGATACATTTAAGGCCTCTTTCACTCCGTTTAACGGTTGTATCTGACTGGAGCAAGAATGATGGCAAAGCTCTTGACCTTGAAACACCGGTTGGATTAAAGGGTTCAAGTGGATGATGGAAGCTGTGGCGGGATTTAAGTGAGGGCCAAACAACGTGGGGATCAAAGCGGCCGAGGGCAGGGGCTGAAATGTGATGTGGGGCGGGTGGAAGGGGGCAGCGGTGACCAAATGTAGAGGATGGCCCGCTAAGAAAGTGGGGTGCGCTGGGATGATCGTGGGAGTCAGAGGCGAAAATGTGAACGGAGTGAAATGTGGCTGGGAAAGAGGATGCAGATGAGCTATGGGGAGGGGGCCGCCATGGGAATTTAAGGAAGCAGAAACAGCAAAATGCTGCAGGAACGTGTGGTGGATGGTGGTGATGGAGGTGTGCTGGTGAACCGGGACCGTCTGGACGGCCGAAGCGGGTGAGAAGGCAGCCGGCCCGGAAGCAGGCAAAACTCGAAGATGCTTCGATAGGAGCTGTTTCTGCATATGCTGCTGGGCTTGTAGCTGGAGGAGCTTGTATTTATCTATTTCTTCCGGAGAAAATGTGATTGGCTGTTGAATTAAAGGGGGCGAGCTGGACTCACGGCACACTTGGGCTTCATCTTCTACTTTGTCAAGCTTCTGCATAGTTCTGTCACAGTAAGAGTTTATATTTCCCTCTCCGTGATTCATAGGCATGCTCACATCCTCCAAGTCTAGTTTTATCTGGTCCTCTTTGGTCTCTGTTGAATCAGTAACACCGGTATATCTGTTAGATGGAAAAGCACCAGGGAGATCATTTGGTACTGGGTCGTGGCTCTGAATAAAATGCTGGACTTCACTAATTAAAGGTTTTACTTGTTCTTTTGTTGTTGGGTTCTGTTTCATGTTTGGTGACTGAGAATCTGCTACCGCATGAATTAGACCTTTAGAAAGATGATTATCACAATCAGGATCTCCTAAAACAGCGACATTATTTGTCAGTGAACTTTTGACTTGGTCTTTCTCTAGAGTCCTTTGAATCACACCACCTCGATCATTCGTTTTTTTACCTGCGTTCTGTGTTTTTTCAGACAAAGGCAATGCTGGTGGGTGACAGCCCAGTGGTGTGAATTGAATTGTGCTTTGAATTTGTGAATGAGCCTCTGATTCGTTTTTGTGATTCTTTGGAGAGACCTCAAAATTAGTTGATTGTTCCTGACACCGCTTGGCTTGCACTCTTTCTAAAAGACTTTTGGCTGTCAGGGGGGTCCTCTCTCCTTCTGTCAACTCTGTGGTTTCCGAAGGGCTGCTGGAACAGTTTCTTAGAAGGCAGCTGATGTTCCCAGAGTGACACTGCATGGAATTTACTTTTCCCAGGTCACAAATATGAGGGCCGTCCAACGACTCTTGACTTCTCTTGCTTTTATTTAAGCAATAAACACTCTCTTCTGAGTAAGAGCCCCATCTGCCGTCCTGAGGTCCCTGGCAATTTGGTGGCTTTTCACTGTTCCCAGGACAGGACAGCTGTGAGCTAGAATCACAGTGGGGGATTCTCCTGGATTTGGTCCCTGAAAACTGCTGCTGACTTTTGCCCGGTTTAGGTCTTTGTCTACAGCGACCGTATCTATGTGTGGAGTATTTTTCATTCTTAGCTGATTCCCACGATCTGCAGTTCCGATCTCTCTGTATTTCAGATGGCAGGCAGGTGCCCTTGACCATCTCCTCAGACGGGCAGAGGCAGCTGTGTTTTTGGTGTCTCCTTTTGTGCCTTTCAGAGGAGTTGTGTTCCCTTTTACAAAAGAAGAGCAAATTACCTCGGCCATTCCCCCTGGACTTAGGACTTGAGCAACCACTTCTCAGGCTGGATATGCTGCCGGGGCACATGTCTGAAGGGCTAGAGAGTCTAGTCAGAGACAGGTTCGGGGAATCTCTCCTGCAAGTTTGGTTTCTACATCCAGAAGTCCTGTGGGTCATGCCCATGCGGTTACTATTCAAAATTATACTGAAGTCCTTCTCGTGATCACTGTGACCCCTTACGGGGTAAGAACTAGAATTCCAGGTGAACTGATTTGCATCTTCAAAATCTGAATGAGGATCGCAAGGAATCAGTTTTGGTTTCTTAGTCCTCGACATGTAAGGAGAAAAAGCTAGGCCCTCATTTGCTTCATTTAGGATGACCCTTTGACAGCTTTGCCAACGGGCCCTGGAAGGTTCCTTAAGTTCCTTATCACTATTATTGTTGTTTTCTATACAATTCTTCAGAGAGATATCAAGGTAAGCAGGCACTTCAGGATTTTTCATTTCCAAATCACTTGCACTAAAATTATGTTGATTCATATTTGGCTTAGAATCATGGTAGCTCAAATTATATTTTCTCTGGAAATTTTCCCAATCTGGATTAGCTATCATCATCTTTGGTTTCAGAAACTGATCATCTTCCTGGATCAATTTGTGTTGGTCTTCGATTAAACCTGAGACTTGGCTCTGTACTGTTGTCTTCATCTCCGAGGGCTCCTTCATCAATTCTGTTTTTAAGTCCTCTGAATCATGGTCACTCTTTGCATTCCGAGAAAGCTTAAAATCAAAATACAATGGGTTGCATCCGTAAGAGAGGCAGGGCTCTGTTTTTGTGAAGAGCAGAAGTTCCGTAGGCCACTGGAGAGTGGTGTGGCCATCCTTACTTTGTACGTGGAGAAAAGGCAATGGTTTCGGCTTCATATTGTGGGGACACGCGTCTCTTACAAGGCTCTGTACATTTTTGCTAACTCTTTCTGTTTCATCTAAAGATTCTTCTCTCGTCTCCATTCCGGAGCTGGGATTCAGATGCACAGTACTGTTTTGCTTACTTGGCTCCAGTGATGGAAACTCACCCAGACACTCAAATATCCTGGCATCACTGTGCTTGTAAATGTTTGGTGGGCTGGAGGAAGCTCTTGCTTGGCATGAGTGATGAATGCAGTTTTCTGAAGTGTTCTTCAGTGTACTTCTAGTTTCTTTTTCTCTGCTGCAAGGAGTCAAAGCCACATCTGAAAGACGAACATCAGATTTAGAGAAGGAAGCATGAATGCCAATTGAATCTTCTACCGTTTCATCAAGAGAGTCATTTTTGTCTTGCAGAATTTGAGGGCTTATGGAGAAGGTATTGTGTAAGACACTTTCCAGATGGCGTGGTGTGATGTTTACATCTTTTTCCTTAGTGAGCTGTGTATCCTCATTTGCCAACCTGCGGCACTTGCATTTCTCAGCAGTTTGTTTTGCTTTGTAGGTGGGTGACTTGTTACAATCGTGGCTTTCCTCTGTGTTCTCACTGAAAACGGAGGCTGAAGATTCTAATTTCAGATGCACTTTTTTGGAAAAAGAAAATGATACTCCTGTCCTGTGGCTTGCATTGCTGAGATCCGAAGAGGTTTGTGGTACCCGATTTCCGAACAAATAACGTCTGTCCGTCTGTAACTGGTGTCGATTTTGCATGGCAGACCGCTGTTTATCGGCAATGCTTCTGGGCAGATTCTTTCCTTGAAGGAGAAGAGAGCTCTTCATGCATGATACCTTCCTGCCATTCTTAACTGGGAAAATTCCTTGCTGGAGTTGCTTTTCTATGGCTATCCTGGGAGCTTTGTATGCCGGTCCATTTCCAGAAACACTGTAAATACAATAAATATTTACATGACTAAAACATTAGGTTTGAAATTTTATCTATATGTGAACATTTGTTAGAGTTTTTATGATGAGTTACTTTATTTACGAAAGATAACTATTTCACCGTGTTTATACAACTCACAACACCCATGTTTCATAGTGGCTGTTTCTAAAATGCATCACTTAAGTGTGTTCTTTTGAAATTAGCAAGAAGCAATAGCAGGTGACTATCTTATGCTTGTGCTGAAGAAGAAAATAAAGTGCTGCATTTACATCCCAATAGATGTTCTGCAGAAACTATGGGTTTTTTTTTTTTTTTTTTGGAATATAGATTTAACATTGTTTCACAAAGAGTTTTTCAATCAGTGACTTCACATTAAATAAGAAATGAAAGGGAACGAAAAGTCACTTCCAAAGTATACAAATATATATTTCATTTGCCTTTTCGTAAAATGGCTACTAGTTTATAATTTTTGTTGCCTCAGTTTTAAAATCCCTCCTGTCTGCTTCCCTTTGAAACAGTGTGGCTAGTTCTTTCTTCATGACTGCTCACTATTCTGAGCAATTACACCGAATGCATAATAAAGTAACCCACATCTACAAGCCATCTCCATAGCTTCAATTATTTAGAAATCTTTTCTTTTGCATCTTCCTCACCTAAATATTTTCTACATTTTATACATATATCTATTTTATCTTTTAACAGCTTTGTAGAGATTATTCATTTCACTGAGTTTAAATTAGTAATTTAGTCAGAAAACTGGAAACAACAGTAGCATAAGAGATAAAAGTCTTTAGATTAAAATTGTCTCTTTAATGTTCTACCTTAAAACTACAAAACAAGGCCTTCCAGGGGGGAGGACAACACAAATCACACCATTTAAATGATCTTTTTCTTTGACTTGCCTTTGATGCGTGTCTGTTTGCCTTTTTCTAGTTCAGGTTTTATTTTTTTATTCGGTCATTTGTTACTTGAGTATACAGTACTAAAACAAGTGATATCTTTTCCGTACGTAGCTCCGATTCTAATGGAGAAGTGTGTTTTCTGAGCCTTTCTCTGAGAAATTCTTTCTTGTTGACTATTTGGCCAATAGTATACAACTCTGGAATGACATTCTTTTTGTCCACCAAATTCCATATACTTTGCTTCATCATGTTTACATGTTTAATATTGTAGAAAAATACTTAGCCTCCTTTTATTCATTTTTGAAATGAATCCACTGGGGCACTTGTATGATTTTGTAATTTTCCTTTTCACTTATGTATATATATTTATTATATTTCCAGTCTATAATGTATTTTTGTTACATTTACTATTGAGGATCTATTATTATTATTATTATTATATTTATATGTATTGATATATATATATATAATTTACTATCATTTACTATCGAGGATCTATTTTTATTACTACTTATTATTTTACTGTGTATATATATCTATACATATATATGTGCATGTGTATGTGTATATATACACACATATATATATTAATATCACATTTTGTCAGACCATAGTTACAGATTGATTTCTTTGGGTTAATATTTGCTAGTACTGCTGGGCACTTTCAACTTCTTCAGTTCGGTTTTATTTTCTTCTGATTTCTCTGACTACTGCTTCTTCCCTGCTTAGCTTTTCATCTTGGAATTTACATGTTAAGTGTATTGGCTCTCCTGAATATATCTGTTAGGTCTTATTATTTATCTCAGTACTTTAGTACTTTAGTGTATTTCTCTCGTTCAGAAAGAATTTCTTATTTTTAATTTCTATTTTACCAGTTCAATTTTTTACAATATCCAATCTATCACTTACTATGCCCATATGGATTTTAATTTACAATAGTTTCAGCCACCATTCACTCTTTAATACTTCAGATTGTTCCCTCTTCATAAACTAATGGCTGTAGCTTTAGAATTATAGTGTTCCCTTGACTCTGGTGGAAAATAAATTTTTGAAAATTTCCAGTACCTGTTTTATAACAAAAACTTTCTTCTTACTCATCACAATAATCTTCTTTTTTTGGATCATTTTAAAAATGCTTTTTAGAAGAGGGGGTTTAGGCGTATTCAGTATGAGGAATGGAAAGGAACACCCTAAGATAGGGCACCTGTTGTGATGTGTACTGGGTGTTGCATGTAAGTGATGAGTCACTAAATTCTACTCCTGAAACCAATACTACACTATATGTTAACTAACTAGAATTTAAGTAAAAACTTCAAAAAAGAAAGGAAAGGAACACTCTGAGATAGCGTATGGCTTGTTAAATATTTCTTTCACACATAAAGGGAAATAGATAGCACAGAGATTAATTACAGTTATTGGTCTTCTAAAGTGCCTGCAGTCTGGGGCCAGAAGGATGAGGACCAGAGATGGCCGCAGCTCTGGATTTTGCCTCAGGGCCGAAGAGACACTTTAGATTAAGTAGGAGCTATACTTCTGCTAAGTTACCTTCTCTAGGAATGTCAATTAATCTGATAACATCTGCATTTAGCAGAAATTATTTCAAAATTCTGGTGTATGAATATTATCATTCTGCCTCTCGTGATTCCATCATGACTCAGATATTTTACTATTTTTATATTACTTCTATTTTTCCCTTAATAATATTTTTCTTGGGGTGCCTGGGTGGCTCAGTGGGTTAAAGCCTCTGCCTTCAGCTCAGGTCATGATCCCGGGGTCCTGGGATTGAGCCCCACATCGGGCTCCCTGCTCAGTGGCGAACCTGCTTCCCCCCCCCCCCGCCGCTCTGCCTGCTGTTCTGCCTACTTGTGATCTCTGTCTGTCAAATAAATAAATAAAATCTTTAAAAAATAATAATAATATTTTTCTTATTATCATGGCACTATTTGCATGTTTTCTTGCTTTGATTTATGTTAGTCTAGATGTTTTCTGTATTGCTGTTTTATTTTACCGTTTATCTCTCTAATGTGTAACCTTCTTTCTTTTATATTCTTTTAAATATTTTTAGTTCTTTCCTCTTATTGCTTTTGTATTATATTTTGTTCTTCTTGTCCTTACTTCTTGTTCTCACTTTATAATCCGATCTACATTTATGATTATATTTTTTACAAGTCTTAGCATTTTACCCTCATTATTAATCTTTTCTAACCACTAATATATGTGCTTTAAATTCTTTATCCCATTGCTTTCTACACTTTAAATCCCCTTATCTTAAATCTGGTTTATTTTTATTACTTTGGAATAATCCCACTTTTCTATCTTTGTGGTTTTCAGTTCTATTATTTTAATAGAAGTTTATGCCTTTTAACATAACTAATGGTTTAATTTTTATAGTTATATTCTTATTTATGATTTTACTTTCTTTCCTAGAACTTTGTCTAGTTTTTTTCTATATTTTTTACATAACTGTTTTTATTTATAATAAAAAATGACTATACAGGTACCCCTTCATTCTTATTAATTGATTGTCCATTCTAATAGCTCTTCCAAAGTTCTAACTCTTGGCAACTAAACACATGCACAATTTAATTATCTTCTGTGGAAAAGTGTACTTTCCAAATAGGAAACAAGACATATCAAAACAACATAACTTCTTTAAATGATATAATATCCTAATGTCCCACATTATCCAGCTCCTATATAAGGAATTCCATTTTTTCAGAGTCAATGGTCCTATAATTTTTGAATTTTGGAAAAATGTCCATATCAATATGCACTATACTTAAATTTATACATAGTAGAAGTTCACAAACAGAATGACTCTCCACCCCCGTATGATAACTAGGCTGGCTGAGGAACCAGGTTGTGTTGAATTACACAAGATATGGCCAAAGTTGACTGCCCTTCATAAGCTCCATTACCAGATTTCTGCCATCATTTTTTTTTTCATCAGTCTGATTCGAATATTCTTACTACTAGTAAATTTTCCTCCCTTCTCTGTGGGATCATAGAAGAATTTTCTTGTTATCTGCATCATCCTACTTAGAAGCCTTTGTTATGAGAATAATGGGCAGAGAAAGGTTATTCAGGAGAGAGGTAGTAATACAGATGATCTTTTTTTCTTTTTCGTTTTTTTCTTACTTTTATTTTTTCAATTCAGCCACCAAGATGAAAATATTAAACAATTCTATTAAGTGACTTCCCTTGAGCCATGAAGCTGCTTAAGCAAAAAGAACAACTGGCTGGATGGCTGATGTCAGGTAGCAGAAAAGAAGGCAAAAAATTTCCTAGTTCCAGGTTTTGTATGTGGAAAGCTAACACCTATTGTTTCCCTAACAATGTGGGGGAAAAAAAGTGGAACCTAGAGAGTCTGCCTATTCTATAAGGTATGTGTTTGAGTATGTGTTTTTTGTTTTTTGTTTTTTTTTTAGTTAATATGATTTTCAGTTCAGCCCTCCATTGAGAAGTCTTTTAATTTGTTTTGGAAGGCATTTAATGAGTAGCTTTGCAAACTCAAAACTTGTAAGCAAAAGCATCATAACCTCACCACCATTATTTTTCCCAAAGGAAAATATGGAATGGGTAAGTAGAAATGCAGAAGTGTGAAAACTTTCTACTAATAAAATAACCAAAATTATGTTTATTAAGGCTACTCAGGTTTTTTGTTGCATGGCCTTAAGGGACCTACCAAAGATTGTCTCTCTAGAGTGAAGTTTGCCTCTTTTTTACAATCTTATAATGATACCATAATAAGTCACCCAAGAATTAACCTATTCGTCAGATATTTTCCTTCATGCGACCACAATTATCATTAGACTTTTCCTTCTGAGTCCTGTTTTGACAAGGGCTGTTTGGCATCTTATTGATAGTGTTTTCAAAGAGCATAAGATCCTCATTATGTTGCCAGGTGGAAAGCTCAGTACCAGTTGTGTGTCCTGTTTCTATGATTATAGAGGACCTCGGAGCATGCACTTTTATACTAACCTCACCTCTGGACACATATTTTTCCAAACTTTATTTATTTGAAAGATTTTATTTATTTATTTGACAGACAGAGATCACAAGTAGTCAGAGAGGCAGGCAGAGAGAGAGAGGGGGAAGCAGTCTCCCTGCTGAGCAGAGAGTCCAACACGGAGCACTATCCCAGGACCCTGGGATCATGACCTGAGCTGAAGGCAGAGGCTTTAACCCACTGAGCCACCCAGGCTGCCCCTAAACTTTATTTTTTAAAACCAAATTTTTCACCTTTTGCATGATTATCTTTTATGGATTTTGATAAGTTAATGAAATTATTCTAAGATAGCAGTACAAATACAAGAATATATCTAAGGCAAATACTGTGTTTTTACTCATAAATTGATCCTTCAAATAAATATTTTCTTAGAATCAAATTTGAGCTCTAATATTTTATAGTACTCAATAATACGAGTCATTCATTCCCAAATTTCTCACATATTGTTTTTCATTTCAACAACAGTGGTTTACATTGTGGCACGGAACTATAAATTTCATAATTCACCAGGCTGCTGTCAACTGCATTAATTAGCTACATTAGGTGTTCTACATTATGATTCATAGGAACACAAATCACAACCAGCAAATTTAATTGAGTTCCAGGTAACAATTGCCTCACTTTGAAACATTTGGCAGTTCCAAGCTTCCGCAAACAGCTATTTTTAAGCTACAAGGATGTATTAGTAGAACGTGTGTTATAATTATCAATTTAAATGTCATGGTGTGGTACCTTCAACCGCATTAATTACATCTTCTTTTGTCATCCTGACAATGGTGGTGCTATTTATTCCAAGTTCAGGTGTGTACAGGGAAATGTACAGATTTCTTTCCTCCCCAAAAGATGCACTGTTCTTTATGTTTTTTTAAAAATTATTATTATAAAACTTAAAATGATTACTAAAGAGCTATATGGACCCATTTAAATCAACTGGACAGAATAAAGGCCAGTGCATTAGAATCATCCTTAGAGGGACGCCTGGGTGGCTCCGTTGGTTAAGCGGCTGCCTTCGGCTCAGGTCATGATCCCAGCATCCTGGGATCAAGTCCCACATCGGGCTCCTTGCTTGGTGGGGAGCCTGCTTCTCCCTCTGCTCTGCCTGCCACTCTGTCTGCCTGTGCTCGTTCTCTCTCTCTGACAAATAAATAAATAAAATCTTAAAAAAAAAAAGTATCATCCTTAGATCATTTCATTAAAGAGCACATAAAATTAACAATATTGGGAAAGAAAAAAGTCAGATACCAAAAGAACTAACTTATGAGCCTTTAACTACTAGAACTAATTGTCCCCAAATGTATCTTTCAATTAATTACAATTTGTTTACATTGTACCAGTGAATCAAGCAAATTTATCTTTGACATTTTCCTGATGATTGGAGTTTTGAACCATCCCATCCCAGACACCTCTAATTCTTACCATTCAGACTGTTGTCTTAACTCAGCCAGCTGGTGAAGCCTTTTAAGTGCTTTTTCTTGTTTCTTCTCATCTTTCCATGACTTAGAAGCTACATTTCGAGCAAATTCCCGTTGCTTTAATTCCTTCAGTCTCTATGGACAGAGAAGCAAAACAGAAAGTGTGCTATAAGTAAGTAATATACTTTTCTTTTCCATCCGTAAGGCTCCTTCTTCAACTTTGTCCCGAGTGCAGAGGTGACTTTCTGGATAGACAGAGTAAAAAAGTGCCTTTTCCATTGATGTTATTCTCTTCTCCAAGATAAATGTAGTTGTCAGCTTATTTATCAAAACTTGTCACAATCACTACAGAAGTGTGCTGCCAAGCTGAACCCCAGTTCTTGTTGGGACCACTCTGGCTACCTATCTGCAGTCATTTATGTGCCTGTGAAAACATAAGTCAAAAAATGTGTGATATGGGAATGGGTGAAGGGAGACGAGGTTATAGGGTGCACTTTCCTCTCCACATTGACCCCGGCCCCCTCACTTACAAAACATACCTACTCCTCTTCGTGAAAATTGATGCTATTAAATACACTTGGTGAAATGAGCTTGTTTCATTTAAGAGCATCTGTTAAATTGTGAAAGACTTAGTTCAAAGCTCTAAATGAGATTCTTAACTCCTTTTTTTCCTGGTGGAGGTATTTATCCAATGCAGATTTCTACATTCTATCCAGGAGGATTAAAAATGGGTCAGGGATTTACACTCAGGATAGATGCTTGGCCTTGCTTGATTTAAATTAACCTACCACTTCTTTTAATTAATCTTTTCTCAAAAACAATTGGATTACATGCAAATTGGATGTTGCTCATTACCTGTTTGGATTTCCACTTCTGAACTGGCCACTAAGCACACCTAATGAAATTGAACCAATTGAGAAACAGCCACAATCAAATGAGCCTCTTGAAGTTTGGCACTTAATCCTGAATTGAGAAGATATTTGAAGATTAGTCTCTCTTAACCCATGCAAAGTGATTTTTAAACTGTCTGAAATCTATATCCTTTTAATTTGTTTTCATTTTCTGAATCAGGTAGAGAAGATAGCTCCCAGGAACAGCAAAAATCACATAGCTCTCCAGTGAGGCCATAATGCAGGAATGGACTATTGCTCACCCCTAAAACAAGAGCCCCAAACGTCGATGACCATCAGCTTTTTGCTAAAAGGTGACATGTTTATGAGAGAAGGTGGCCAGATAACCGCATCTGGGCTAAGTACCTGAAGAAGGAGGCAAGACCAACCTTTCAAAGAGAGGATATTTCCAAGCACAAAGAACAAGGGGTGCCTGGGTGGCTTAGTCTGTTAAGCGTCTGACTCTTGGTTTCAGCTCAGGTCACGATCTCGGGTTGTGAGATCGAGCCCTGCGTTAGGCTCTGCTTGAGTTTCTCTTTTCCTCTGCCCACCCCTCCCAGCCCTCTAGCTCTCTCTCTCAAATAAATAAATAAATAAATCTATAAAAAAAATAAAAGGGTTTCACAGAACTAGAAACAGACACAGAGGGAACACTGGAGTCAATCTGGATTCAGTTTTTGACAAATGCTTCAGAGGCTTTTAAATAAGAGAGAATTTCAAGAAATAAAAGTATGGTCCATGTGTAAAAAAAAAAAAACAAAACCAAAAAAACAAAGCAAAGCAAAGCAAAACAAAACAAAACAAAAATGATCAACAGTTCTCTAGAGCTGATAAATAGCAGAGTGTCTAAGCCTGAAGAGACAGCCATGGTCAGAAGGGAGAACGTCTTTTAAAATCTCCAATCCTACTTGCCCTCCTGCTCACTCTTCCTTAGCCTCTCTATCCATAATAATCTAGGTGGGTTTTTTTTAAGATTTTATTTACTTGTCAGAGAGAGAGAGCGAGAGAGAGAGCGAGCGTGTACAAACAGGCAGAGTGGCAGGCAGAGGGGAGAGAGAAGCAGGATCCCTGCCAAGCAAGGAGCCCGATGAGGGACTCAATCCCAAGACCCTGGGATCATGACCCGAGCTGAAGGCAGCGGCTTAACCAACTGAGCCACCCAGGCGTCCTAATAATCTAGTTTTTGAAGTGAAAGCTTACCTTATGAACAAAGATCTTCTGGAAATTGTTCTACACAATTTAAGAGCTCACATAAATACATTATATTTATTTAATATTTGATATTCCTCATATGTAAAACCTGAATAGCCTAGAAGAGGAAATGTATTCATTTGCTCACAACAACTGACACTTGATTGGAATCTTGTTTGAAGCTTCCAGGTATGACTGTTTCTTTCATGAGCATCTCAGATACCCGGATGGCACTGTCTCAGAGTTACAGAAATGACTGAGAATTCTGTCTTATTTACCCAACAACACATACTGTCAACTACTACTATATAATAGGGACATCAAATTGTCAAATCAATAATTTTCCCTTCAAGGAAGACAGATAAGTAAATAGATATTTTTATAAGGTGGTATAGAGTTTTTCAATAGGGGTAGACACAAAATGCATTTGAAGCACAGAGGAAAAGTTAAGACAGACTGGGGAGGTAGAGATTTGTTGTGTTAAGGAAGTCAGCAAAGTTAAACTGTGTTTAAGGAACACAGAAAACTGGAAGAGATTTTGTTTAAAGACATCCAGCCACAGATTTGTCTTAGCAAATGCTGGGTGCTCAAGGCTGCACAGAGAAAGACCCTAGAGATCTATGGAGGGAACCCCTCAAATTTTCAGCAGTCTGAATTGCAGTGAAAAGACTACTCAAAGCCTGGAAAAGAGCCACCTGAAAGAATTGACAGACCCAGTGACTAGCATTCATACAGGGTCAGGAACAGAGCTTGTTCTCACCAATAAAACTAGAAAAATTCATGGAACAGTGAGTTTTCAGAGAAATCTTGGGGCATCTGGGTGGCTCAGTCAGTTAAGTATCTGACCCTTGATCTCAGATCAGGTCTTGATCTCAAGGTCATTGAGTACAAGCTCTGTGTTGAGCTCCATGCTGGGCATGAAGCCTATGTAAAAAAAAAAAAAAAAAAAAAAAAAAAAAAATTCAGGAAAACCCTGCTTCAGTAGACAATAATTTGCTATGGACTGAACACTAATTTGGATTTGGCTGGCAAATCATAAAAGCAAGAAATCCAAGTATAAATCTTACTACAAGTAACTTAGTTGCATTTCAGAACCAAATTTAAAGAAATTTATATGAATACAAAAATACTCAGCAAGAGGAAGAAAAATTTAATAACATCTAATATCTAATCCAAGATTATCAGGCATGCAAAGATTATCATGAAAGCACAGCATAAAATGTGGAAAATAATCAGTTAAGACCAATAAAGAACTGACACATGTTAGAACTGGCAAAAAAAGGGGAGACAAGATGGCGGGGAACTAGGAGGAGGCTCTGGTTCAACCTGTCCCCTAAAGTGAGCTGATTACCTACCAAGGAACTCCGATCACTCATGAAATCAGCCTGAGATCAAAATTCTACTCGTCAGGATCTCTACGGGAGCAGAAGACGCCAGTGGGACGTCAGGATCTCTACCGGGGTAGAAGACGCCAGTGGGCAGGTAAAGCAGAGCGGGAACACCGGACTGGTATCGGAAGATAAACAAAAGGGGGAGGGAGCCACCAGAGGAGACGCATTGGGAAGTAATACCCCAATACGAGAGTCCCCTAAGACTGGGGACCAGCATTAACTTGAAGACTGATAAAAAGCACTCAAAAAGAGAAAAGATCGCAGGGTGAAATTGTGGGAATTGGAACTGTTAGGGACA